>JAOEGS010017971.1:0-69847 GCA_025447755.1 Corythornis vintsioides | reverse complement strand
GCACCAGAGCAGCAGCCCCAGCACCAGAGCAGCAGCCCCAGCACCAGAGCAGCAGCCCCAGCACCAGAGCAGCAGCCCCAGCACCAGAGCAGCAGCCTGCATCGCTTGTGCCATTTTCTGACTGCTTGACAGCCTTGCTACTGCATCTCCTCTGAGTCTGAAGCAAGGCTGTTGATGCTTCCATAGGAGACTGCAGAATGAAGGAGACTTGGGAGCAGGAAAGAAAGCCCTATTCATGAACTATGGGCTAGAAATAGCACATACTGCTCAACAAGGTATAAATTCCCTAGAAGGGCTAGGAAAGCCCCATGGACAAAACACTACCTCCTCATTTACCTTTCCTTTTTTTCTCATTTTTTGCTTTTAGTAGCTTTAGCATAACCCTCCTGGGATCCTGTGCACTGCAATACAACTTTCATTCCCTCAGTGAGGGATTTGCAGCTTGGCAGACTCATCAGGCTGTGTCAACTCCCTAAAGAAAATAGGTGTTGCCAGACAATTAGTAGACTGATATTAGCCATTTAAATATGGACATGCTGTGTTCAGGACTGGAGTCCAGCATTTGGTAATGAACTGAATCCCTAGAGCTTTTTGCAAATTCTCTGCTTTGCTTTGATTTGATCCCATTCAACTAAATATAGCCTCCGAACAGCCCAATATTTCTCAGTGCTTCATCCAAATAATAATCAGACTCCAGCTGGAAAATTATACAAATTATTATTTTGTCGTCTTTATTTACATGGCCCAGAGTTGTGCAGTGGATAAAAATTACAGGAGTCTTTTCTCTGGAGTGGCATACAGGAGTGGGAGCTCTACATTTGTCATGGAGGTGGCAGCTTGCTTTAAGAGACTTGATTACCCAAATTGGAGAGCAGAAAGTGGAATTGACTCTAGTTCTCCCAGTCTTTTATTTAGGATCAGGTGTGAGAGAAATTAAAAGGGCAGTCCAGATAAAAATAACTAGTCAAATGCTGGTCTCTTCATTGTAAAGCTGCCAGTCCCACAAATGAGTATGCATGGCAAAGGGAAATCATAAAGGAGCCTTTTGCCTTGCACTTTTATGAAAGAAAATGGATAATTTTAGTTCTCTGATCAGGGAGCCTATAGCAAGCTTCTTAAGGGCTTATTTTTCCCTCCAGATGGGAGCATGGCCTCTGATACTGTGACCTTTGGACACTGCCTTTGTGGACTCCACCGACAGGTGACAGAGGCCATAACCAGGCTTTGTTAGTCAGCACCTGGAGAACATTCAAAGTTAATTTGAATTAATTATTTTTATATTTTTTTTTTGCACTCAGATTTAACACTATATTAATATACCACGGTAAGTTTGGTGGAAAGGCAGCTCCAAGGCACAAGAACCAGGTATGATCCTTTTCCTTTTATGCAATTTTCCCGTCTCTGCCACAGCCGAAGAGGGGTTTCACAAGTGTTGGACAAAAAGGCAAGAAGTATTTCAGTCAGTTTTTTATACACAAGTTTGAAAACAGAATACTGCAAAGAGGTGGTGTGGAAGATGAGAAGTTAGAACCACAAAATGCAATGGATATAATAAAACTCTACATGGAATAGGAGCCATCATTTTTTTGTTCCTACCCTTTGTCTGTTTCACTGTAGGCTTCATGGAACAAACTGCCTACCTCTCTTGTTTAGGACACTGCCTAGTGCCTAGTACAATGGGTCCCTGGTCTAGGTTGGTCCTCAGACACGACTATAACAATATATTAATAACAATGACAATGTTTTAATAATAACAATAATGACGAGCTCAAATCCTGTTGAATTTTTGTTCCAAACACTGCAGGAAAGGTTTTAATTGTGGTTTTGTTTTGTTTTTCTCACTTCCTTTAAGATTGTTTTCATTTGCAAATGTCAATGAAAACAATTCTGCTAAGGCTGAACTTTGCAAAAACCAATAGAGTATTTTAATACCACATGATGTCTTAATTCTAAACTCTGAAGTACGCTCTCTCACAAATTCCTTCATCACTGTCAGATGCAGAGAGATACACTTCCCTACCTTGCCAGGCAAAAATAATACAAATAAGTACAGAGGTTAGGTGTTTGTTCCAGCCTTCAAAAGATTTAAGTAAAGTTACTGGACAGCCAAGCAGCAGGTAAAGGATCATGCCATTCACATTCTCAAACAGCTCTGTGACAACACCGTGCAGGATGCACTCATGACACTTTGCAGGCTAAGCTGTTTTGTTTACTAATTTAGTTCAGGAATAAACGATGTACCTATCAGGCAGGCAGAAGCAGCTGAAGGTAACATAGTCATGCCTCCCTGAAATCTCAGGAAAATCCCTCTAGGTGTTTGCTGAACCAGTCTACTTGCTGTCACATCCAGAGCCATGCCCATGGGTGATCCCTCTGCCACAGCTTGCTGCTGGCCCATTCTGAAGGCAGTAAAACACTGTACAAGAACACACACACTCATCACTATCCATCACATGAGATATCAGCATCCTTCTTAGGGCTTTAACATACATGTACATACATGCACATATGAACATGTGCATGTCTCCCCCCATGGGTGCACCAGGTCATTCTTAGGCATTTGGCTGCTTCAGGGAGATGCTGTTAAGGTCTTCTCCCTGACTACGCTGCATTGAATACCAAAGAAAGGAGTATTTCCTCTAGGATAACCTTGCAGCTTTTCCTGGGCATCAGAAATGGAAGCTTTGCATTGCTGAAACACAGAATTCCTATCTGGCACTGTAAAAGCTGCCAGCTCAAGGCCTCACCATGGGACACTGCTGATGAGTATTCCCAGTTTAGAAGCATTTTAAGATAACGATTTGTCACCTTTGGAATCTTAGAAAGTAGGTTCATCCCGGTACTAAAGAAAGCATGTACTTAACAGGTAAAAGCTCTTTTAAAAGTAAACACAATGGGTTTTTTTCAAAAGTTGTCTAGCCTTTTGTCTGGATTTCTGTGAGATACACAACACATTTAGTATACATGCTGTGGGATAAAACAAGTTCCTCACAGGTATTTGTTCAGATTAACTATATAAATCATGCAGAATGCACACTAACACCCTCCTAAAAAGATGGGTTTTTTTCTCTCATCAGCAGGTGTTGTTGCAGTCACATCTATACATACACATATACATTTATATACATATACAGAGATATGAGAGGACTGACTCCTGAAAGACCAGATTATGTATGCCTATGCATATGTATTTTTGCATTTATACACATATACATATATGTATGTATATATAGACAGATACACACACGTGTATATATATTTGTATACATACAAACACATATGAAAGTGTAAATACCTACGCAAACACACACGACTTGCTCTTCAGGAGTCATTCCACTTATTTCTGTAGATAAACAGAACACAAATTAGAAAAAATAACGTTTATATGAAGTAATTGCACTCTTTCAATTATATAAAATTAATGTAACTTGACTACTAACTCTGCTTATCTCCGTTATGACAGTTAAGATGGTTCTAAAAAGTCCCTTGTAATGTAAGACATGCATGCCTCAGAAAAGATTATGAAGAGGATTTTCTGTAAATCACAGAACTGGTGCAGTGTAGATAGTATCAACACCAAGTGTGACAGATACAGAACTTGGAGCTAAGAGAAATACATTCATTTGATAAAACTTACATAAGAAAATAGAAATAAACAAGAGATCAATCATTTTCATTCCAATAGGACTGTAAAATGTGAAGAAATGTCATACAGAATGCTCCAGTGAAAAAGAATACTGAATGCACTCTATATACAATACAACAAACTCTGCATTGCTTCCCTACTGAGGCTGTTAAAATCTTCAACTGTTGCTAGGTAATCTTGCCCAGGAAATGTTTGTCCTAACCAAAAAGTCATGTGCAATAATACTTAACAAAAACAAAATCCAGAACAAAAGCAAGTTGAAATTTGGGTAAGATCTTAAAAAGTTTTCTATAATGGAATAAGTGCCAGAATAACTATTTTCAAATATCCTCTAATTTAACCATTCTAGGACCATCTCTTGTACACACTAGTCTTGAGACAAAATCACTTATCACTTAATTCTGGGACAGTCTGTGTGTTTTTGAGGCACACATCCTTTCTTGTAATAAATTTACTTTAATCCATAATCTAATATCTACATACAGAGTAGATTCTGAGACAGATTTTCTGGAATGATTTCCAGTATTTTTTTCTGTGAATAGAAGTGACACGAAACATAGTAAAACCAAGAGTATTTACTGTTTTAATCCATTCTTCTGCTAAGTGGAAGTATAGTTTTAGTTTATCTCAGACATCTGCAGTTCTGGTATTCTAGATGAAATATGGTGACTATCTCAAATATTCCTCAATGGAATGATCTTAAGCACCTGCTTAAGTACTTTGCTAATACCTGGCTTCAGCCAGCAACTTGGAGCCATAAGCAATTGTGATTATGATATCAACTGCATTTAGCCGTTCTGTCTTACACTGACTCCCTATTTTCATTTCTTACCCCCACTAATTGGATAAGATTAAGATAACAAAGCTGGGAAGCTTTGTTCAGGAATCAGAAAAAATAAAGTTTTAGGAAAAGGATGCTTTGTAGCACAGCCTTTAATATAATTGACTACTTCTCATGCTATTTAAACAGTGCCATAAAGAAGGTTGTATTTAAAATTGATTTAACTCCAGTTGAAACTTTTTTCCCTTTCCTTTCCTTACAGAAGCAGCAGAAGATTCTTCTCTGGTGGGGAGTGATGACCCTTCTCTTAATATTGCTCCTCTGTTTATTGTGCTCCTTCTAGAATTTGTTTTCTACACTTATCTACCTTTCTGAAACAATCAAGGGTTTCCAATGATCTTCTGTTTTTATGGCCCATAATTCTATTAAGGAAAGCAGAGTCATCTTAAGGAAAGCTGTCATGAATGGATTTTTCCCCTTTTTGGAAGAAGGTGATAAAATTTGTTATGTTTATATGCATTTTTCCACTGAGTTCAGTGAGGCCTAGAATTCATTCTAGGTACCTTAAAGCTGAGTTCACTGATACTTAGAATTCATTCTAGGTACCTTAAAGCTGAGTTCAGTGAGGCTTACAATTCATTCTAGGCACCTTAAAGCTCAGTTCAGTGATACTTAAAATTAATTCTAGATACCTTAAAGCCTAACTTGCTTTTAAAAACTAGGTCATTAATGGTGATAAGGTAGAGTTTTTAATTACCAGAGTTCAAGGTAAGAATTTCATTGCCAACATCAAAAATAGTACAGTCATCCTCTCTGCAGCTTCCATGGTTGACATCAACAGTACTGAGGAAAAGCAAAGTATGACTTTGTGAAGTACAGAAAGGTATGAAACATGTTTCTTTTAAGTAATTTTGTGTTATTTCAGAAAAAAAAAAATAATTGAAAACTTCTCATGGATATAAGGTTCCTTATAGCTCCATAGCTTCTGCAGAACCTGGGCCACACGTAAGTGTCAAACGTGGAAACTGCAATCCTTGGTTCCAGAGCCACTGCTCCCAAGTTACAGTGGAGCCTGGACCAAGTCACATCTCAGCTGTCACGCCTGCCTTGCCTCTTTTAAATCATCTTGACCAGTCCTTTTAGCAAGGCCACTGAAAAACTTACTTACTTGGTGTCTATGAAGAGACTAAAACCAGAAACTAGAAGGGCTAGACAAATAGTGAGCTTCATTCAGCATTACTTTATTTGGGTAGCCAGCTGGCTGACTCCTAGGGTGGCAGTAAAAGGTTGACCTATTTGGCAAAAGCTGATGTTATTTATATTTGTCTCACACTGAAAATTATTGTCCCTGTGGCTTAGGTTTCAAGCTAAGCTGCTTGTATTCTATATCATAAAGCCAGCAAATACCAACACTACCAGCTCTTCACATCTTTAAGCGAGAACAATTACAATTACAATTGTAGGGGAGATAAGAAAACTGGGGGAAAGGCAATAAAAAAAAAAAAAAAGGATATCAGAAGATGCAGGGTAATCATTTGGATGATACCTACGACCTCGTGACACCACACAGGGTATGTTAAATTAGATGGTCTATGTTAGACAACACATCAACAGGCTAAGCACTGTTTTGGAAGCCACAAGAGCTATGAATCTTCTACTTACTAACTGGGTGGCCTCTGAAAGAAATGTCCCGGCTTTGGGTCCACCTTTTCCATCTGTAAGAGGCAACTGTAACTACCTCATGAGACCTGGGCAGTACCACTCGGAAATGTTTGTACAAAATTTAAAAGGAAGAAGAAAAAGTACATGTTGCATAACTGCTATTGGTTTTATCAACTTAAATCACCAGGCAGCTGTCTCTCAGCTAGTCAAGTTCATGTTTAATCTCTGACACATCCCTCTGTCACTGCTTTCATGGAGAAAAACGGCTCACTGTTTCACTCCGTGCCGTTTTACTTCTACTTGGATGCTTCCTCAAATATAAAAATTAACACATCAGCAATAGAAGATGCCAGTGTAATGACAAAGCCTCATTTTATTTTTTACTCTAATTAAAACTATTCTATATCTCTTAAGATGCAGCCCTTATATAATTTCTGAGGATCTCACGTGGCGAGCAATTAAACAACAGCTGTATAGAACATCTGGAGCATGTTACAATTCTATTAAAACCTTGAAATACTTTATAAACATGAAGAAACTCGTGCCGCTGGGGAAACCAAGGCACCGCTGAGCTAAGTGACATGCCCGTGGCTGCAGAGGTTTGGGGCAGAGCAGAGACAGCAGCTTCTGAATGAACCTCGTGAGCCCTTCGCCCGGATCAGAAGCGCTGCTCCTTCCAGCTCCTACCTCACCCATCAGACTTCACACCACACCGGAGCCCGCACCGCACGGACTCGGATCTCCCCTCTCCACCGGCAGCGGCGTGGCTCGCTTTGCCAGCCCAGCCTGGCAGCGCCGCTGCCCGCCGACCCACCTGCTTGTAGGCGTCCAGGAGGAAGCTGTTCCAGACGCAGCGCAGCCCCTCCGAGGTCAGCATCCTCCGCCACTCGCCGCGCCCAGCCTTGGAGCGGCTCAGGAACAGCACCATGTGCTTCAGCAGGATCACCGAGTCGTAGAGCGCAAGGAACAGGCAGTTGGAGAAAAACACCGGCAGGATCTGAAGCGTGATCAGCAAATCCACACTTAGCAGACCCATCTTCCTGGCCGCTTCTCTTCAGCCGGCTGCCTTCACCTCCCTTTCTTGCCCTGTACTCTCATTTAAAAAAGTAAAGTAAAAAGCGTTTCAGAAGCCTTCTTAGCCCTCTCTCAGCTGCTGTCTTTAAAGCCACCAGAAATAGTTAAATACCAGCAGTTAAAACCATAACTGCATCATATTCATTCAACTCAGACCTGCTGATTTTTCAGATACTAAGATGTTAACAAAAATTCTTCCCTCAACCGGGAGACTTGATTTTGTGGAGGAGAGAGGCAGCTGTGTTTCTAGTTCCCTGCAGTTAAAAAATTTTAAGCTGAGACTGTTAATTGTTAACTTTCCCGCACTATCCCATTGTTTCTCAGCTCTTTACGCCCTGAGCAGACCTCTCATTTCTGTGTCAGCAAAGCCGGCTACCTGGTGCAACAATACTCTTTTTTAAAAGGTTTATATACATAAACTTTCTGTCCCTCCCTCCTTCCCTCCCTCCCTCTCGCTCTCTCTTTCCCTCTCTCCCTCCCCCCGCCTCTCTGTATTCCTGCCTTCCTCCTCTCGCCCTCACTATCTGCCTTTGGTGCAAAGTGCTTTCCCCTCTGGAGTCCCAGCTTGCTTCCCTGAAGCCTTTTATACATTCCCTAGCTAATTGCTGCAATAGAGAAATGAAACCCTAATCTTAGTAAAGATCTTGACGTCAATGTAAAAGAGGGCTTTACTTTGGCCAGGACTGCAGTGAATAGAAAAATGAAATTCTCAAAACTCTCCTTTTTTTTTTCTTTTTTTTTTTTTTTTTCTCCTCTCTCTGGAAAAAAAAAAAAAACAACAGACAGCAAGGGTGGAACTTCGCTTTGAAAAGGAAAAATAAAATAATAAAAAACACAAACCAATAAGCTTCTGACTGCTCTTACGAAATGCTTTCAAATTTTGGAAAAAAAGTCGTTTCATATGACATGGAAGGTGACAGAGAAATGCAGGCTCCTGATGTTGATTTTTTTTTTAAATGGCTTTTTTTTGGTTTGCTTTTTTTTTTTGTTTGGGTTTTTTTTTTTTTTCCTTTTGTCTTTTCCAGGAAGGTGTAAGAGTTGAGGCATCCAAAGAAAGGGCACATTTCTGTACATTTTCCTCCCACCTCTATGAAGTACAACATGTATAGAATTTAAATATATATTGTTGTCTTCTTGGTATTTAAGGAAACATAAGGAAACACCCAGAACTTACTTAATCTACTGATGTGTAAGAGGAGAAGATGAGAAAGAAAAAAAAAAATGTTTTTGAAGGATTTAGGGGTTTTAAGGTAAAGTTTCCTGCTTAATAATAATATGCCACAGCCTTAAATGCTGGTAATCAACTGAGTTGAGAACTTTAATTTTCCCCTGTGACAATTATTTACATCCAGTTGTCCAATAAGGAAAAAAGTAAAAAGAAAAAAAAAAAAAGAAAAATAGATTCCTCTGGCAGAGCCATGTGTGCTTTAACAACCACAAACATCCCCTCCATCACCACGCTGAAGGTTTACTTTTTTCATTTACACTTCCCTTTGTTTCATCTTTTTAGTTTAATACTTAGTCCCCTTTCCACATGAAGGTTGTTTTGTGTTTGGGTTTGCTGTTTTGGTTTGTGTTTTTTTGGCACAGTAGACATGTTTTGTTTGATTGTTGTTTTTTTTGGGGTTTTGTTAGCATGGTTCTAGCTTCCCTAGGTAAATATTTTATATATTCCATGTTGCAGATATCCATAGTTTTGTTTTTTTGAGTGGATGTCTTCCCTAAGTGCTTAAGTAGGCTCTCCTTACCAGGTACATTTTATTCCAAGATGTCTGATTCCATGATATGTAATCTCTGTCAACTCAAACCCTTAATGAACAGTACAGCCTCCCTTCATTATTATATCTTAGTCTTCTTCAGTTATCATTCTATGAATCTATGAATTCTCCTTTTGGTGCTAGCAATTGTAGAAGGTAAATGCCATCAATATTCCCTACTGTGAAGCCTTTAGTTTTTAGATACTGTAGTATCACTTGGGCTCCTATTACACTAGGATCTACACTTCTAGAAAGGCTCAGCAAATAAAAGTGTGTTTAGGTAGCACGGTATCAGGCATTTGCAAAAGATACCACCCAGAAAGGATATCTTCCAGCAAATGTTTACTCAAAGAAACCTTTCAAAGAAATAACTTTAAAAGGTTATGCACATTAAACCAGTGACCTTGCGTGTGGCTAGCATAAACAGAAAAAAAAAGGAACCCAAGTTTCTTTTTCAAACTATATCAATTTTGAAGTCAAAATGTGGGTGATGGTAGTGTTCTGTTGCCATAGAAAGGATGGCAACCTTACAAATCTGAGTGTATTACCAAAACCTGGAAAAGCACATTGTAATAGGCATTTAAAGATCCCCACACATGGATGAGTCAGTGTGCTCATGTCATGTGAGCACAACACAGGAACAAGGGTCCCCAGAGCTGCTCAGCTAGCTTACTGCCTGACCTCAGGCAATCACATGTAACCACGTGATTACTAGCAGCCTTAAACCCAGATCACTCTTTGTAGATCCACCACTAACACACACTTCTTCTCTGAGAAGATCCCCTTTATTTTGGGAAGGTTTGTTAAAAGGCAGGCCTGGAGATTGTTGATGATGATGGTGCCAGATGAATCACCAGCCATTGTTTCTCAGAACAGTGTGCACAGAGCTCAGAGGACAGTCTCTTCCTGCTGCACAGAGGTAAAGTCAGGCAAGAACCTCAGCTGGGAACACAGTGTAGTCTGGGTTCCTGTGAAACAACTGCCCCTACTCAGAGTTTGCTTCATGGGTGAAGAGATTGTTTGTAAGACAGCTGGAGACCAGATGTCTCTAGAGCTTTGAAGTACATTGGAAGCTGAGCAGGAAGCCCACGGAGCACCAGGGTGAGATGGTTTCTCATATTTACACCTTTGCTGCCTATAAGGCAGACTGTGTGCATTGAATTGAACAGAACTACCTCAGAGAATGTGTGAGAGCTTCAGTCGAGAGATGCTGATAATTACCTAATCCAACATAAAGACAAACATCTTCTGACTAAATAAAAATATAAAAGGACGTTTTGTGCCATCACAGCCTTCAGAATAGTCTGTCCCTGGCTTCTTAACTTGGCAGTCAGATTACAGCAGCCCTCAGCAGTGCAGGAAAGGGTATTCTCTGCTTCTTGTTGATACTGCTTCTATCCCTCTTGGCTGAAATAGTTCACCCTGATGTTTATTTCTCTCAGACATAAAAAACACAAGGGAAACCACTACTTGCATCTTTTGTGAAAGACACGGTATCTGGAGCATAATCCCAGTGCTGAAACCAATAGTGTCTTGTGATTTCTCTGCAGACCTTCTTGAAGCAAGGAAGAAAGGCTAGGTCTTTCAGACCTCAAAATATTAAGAGAGCCTCTACTGTCTTGAAGGAAAACTGGATTGATACATGAGGAAGAATTATGCAGGGTTGAAGATATTAATAAAAGAATCGAGATAGGGTTCAGCTAAAGCTCATTTCAGTTACCTGCTCGCCATACCTTCCTATATAATTTGGGCACAGCCCTACAATGTTCCTCAGTTCTCCATCAGCAAAAGAAAATAAAAGTCCTCCCGTAATCTAAGGGGCAGTCAGGTTCTGTAATGGGAAATTAAACATATCATCCATAATTTGTCAAGGTGGAATGAGCAAAGCCAACAGCATTAAAGCATTCACTGTTACTAGACCTTGTATGTGGCTAAAGTCAACAGTATCAGTATAGATATTCATATTCTGTAATGTTTATAGAAATCAGTGCCATCAAAACCGTACCCATGCATAGCTTCGTGTTTCTTCCTAGTTTCAACCACAGTAGCAGGAAGATTAGGACAGGGGCAGCTAGCAAGTTTGTTTACTGCCTCTCTCTTGATAATTGTGCCTGGACACAGGAAATTTGAGGTGGGGTTACTACTGCTCAGGCTACTTTTTCTGACCTCATTTTATAGTGGCTCCACACTAGCTTCCTGCCGTGAGATCATGTATTTTACAGCCTCCACTTGCTTGTGTATTTCTTAACTTGTTGGTGGCTCAACCACCCTCATAAGCTGCCATGGCACTCAATCACACCGTACCTAGGTACCTAAATGCAAGACTAAAACAAGCAGACTGGTTGATAATTTAGTTAGCCTTATTTTTTCAGACTAAGCAAGCCAATTTTGAATGCAGTTACTCTTCGCAACACAGCTGGGAAAGGGTACCTCACAGTGACATGCAAGCAAGACTGCTGCTCCAGTCCTACCCCCAGGAGATTCATGGGTGAGATCATCCCAAAGGATTCAGCACAACCTGTATGCCTGCCTCGCTGCTTCTTACTGCTTTCACTGCCAAAACCAAAGAATGAAGCTTTTTGTTTGAGAGCTAGTTAGCGTGTCCATGAGCTTATCCCTAGAGAATTATGCAGCTGCAGAGTGATATGGCTAGAGATGGAGAGGAGAAAGTTTAGCTTAGCTTTGCCTCCCTGGCCCTGGGCAAAATTTGTTTATTGCAGGCAAACAAGAATTTATACCTCTCATAAACCTGATTTTTTTATCTTTCCCAAAAGAGAAAAATCTCCCCCTTCTCTCAGCAACAATTCCCTCCCTTAAAAAGCCATGGAGTATTGAAGTAATACGACCTTCAATGAAAAAGGGATTTTTTTAGGGTGAGTCTCAGAGATACCTGGATGGATTACCCACAGCATGAATTCATGAGGCCCTTCCTTCCTTCCTTCAACACTCCTGGCCTCAGCACCACATCTGAATGGAGCAACGTTCATCCCACTGGCACCCAGCCCCAGCTGGCCTCCTTAAAGCTGCTTCTGTTCTCTGCAGGAATCTGCTCACCAGCCTTCCAAAGGTGAGCACACTAAATATATCCTTTCTGCCTCGTTTATGTACCCTTTACATCAGCCTTGGTTTTGTTTTATTCAGGTTATTCTACCACTGCCATTACACTGCATAATTGAGAGTTTATTACTCTGAGAAACTGGCAGCTCTGAGTGATGCTGATTTAATGTCCTAGAAAATCTGATTCCCCAAGTTTCTCTGCAGTGGGGCTGAGAATGCAAATGACAGGAGCAGCTCCCTGGGACAGTCTGGCCATGCTCTCAGCCCACAAGGCAGCGCTACAATTAGGGGACATTTCATCCAAGAGATTCCAAATGGAGGCAGTATTCAAACGAACTGCAGGAAAAGGCCATGTAATTGAGATACCTGTGGATAGGGGAAGAACAGAATATCCTAAGGAATTGCAAGTTATACCTAGATATGAGGTGTAACTGAGGCTGTCTTATAGTCAAGCCACAGTGATTCAGAAAGGTTGAATTACATGAGAACGAAGACTGCTACTGCCTGCCAAACCTGTTTAGATTTCAAAGCTGTCAGTCTGGCACCTTTTAAGAGCCTGAATTCATTGTATGACAGCAAAGTGAAATGATTTACTTGTGGGTGTGGGTGTGTAATAGTGACAAATTTGAGGCTAGAAAAATTCCTCACATCCCTTGGCTAATGATACACAAATTTCTATGCAAAACAAAAAGAATCTCTCTGTTTCAGTAAACTACAGTGAACAAACCTGATGCTAAAACATACCTGTCTGAGTCAGACTTAATTTTGGAACAAAAGAGAACACCTCACCCACCCTAAAAGATAGGGTAGTTTCTCTTAAGAAAAACAGGAAAACTGACCTATGAACAAGGACAATCAGAAGACTTCGTAAGAATAAAAATTAGTCGGAATACTCAGAATATTGCACACAAAGAGGAAAAAAAAAAAAAGACTTAAATGTATTGAACATGAGAAGAGAATGACTTCATCTGCTTGTAGATTCTTAAATTACCTCCTGAACTACCAAGAGAAGCTGGGACTAGAGTCTATAGTCTTCCACTTACAGGATATGTCTAGGGGAGCTGCCAGTAAGCTATGATGGTAATGCATTGCCACCCCTCTGAAACACCAGAGAGAGGAGGGTGGTAAAATGTTAGTAATAGCTCTGTAGGGATTTCTAAGTAAATTGGTTCTATGTTCTAGAAAAGCCCTCCAGACCCAGCCTTCCCAGCTGAGGAGGAACCTTTTCCTTTTCCCCAGCAAACTCCTGACATTTGTCTTCAACATTTGCCTCTGGAGAGCTCCTAATACAGAGTGTTTCAGTAGAGATAAATGAGATGTGTCCTTATCATTATTGGTGCTTGTTTGTACCTGAATTTCAGTTGCCACTGATAGCTATACACAGCCCAAACTTTCAATCTCCCTCCGTCACCTTCTGACATGTTAAAGTTCTACCTTCTGCAGACAATTTTCTGTGCAGCACTGGAGGCAGACATGCTGAAACACCATAGCAAAGGTTCTGATCATTGTTTCTAGATGTCAGAAACAAATTGCCAAGAATCCCGTTTCCTTGAACTTGAAATCTATTTTTTGACCTTTTCTTCCTAAACCGAGACAAAGAGACAGTTCAGACTGTACATGGATCATGGATTCCAGTCTTTATCAAAAGATACCCAGCTAGGAAAACAAACAAACAAACAAAAAAAAGCAGTCACAGTACCACTTCTAGAAAGCATAATATGAAAATTGGTGTGCTTTGCCCTGGATAAATTCCCTTCCAATCTGGAGCACTGGAACACAAGTAATTTAAATGTCTTACCATGACAGCAAGCTATGGCATAGCTTGCCTTTCTGAGTAGACAGCTTCTCAGATCTGATATTAAAGCAGTGTTACTCTCACTTTTTTTTTTTTTTTATCTCAATGAAATGTTAATAACAATTAACAAAAAAATTATGTTTTCAAAACAAAACCAATCTGTCATTCTCAGATCTGGTCTATACTACATGTAAACAATAAGCTTTCATATATCCCCATTGCTACTCTGTAGTCAATATCACCTGTCTCCTAGGCTTCTTAAACTCTAAATCTTTTCATATATTTAATATCTTACAAACTGCTAGGACAAGGGGAAATGGGTTTAAGTTTTCATTTAAGTTTGATAAGTTTAACACAGGTACAGAGTTTAGGTTGTTTAGTTTATCCCAAGTAAGTTTTGTCAGGTATGGTTGTTTAACTATCAGTTGTGGCATCTGTTATATCACTTTCCTAACCTAAAGGAGAAAAAAACCAAACACCCAAGAAGCTGGCCTTCTCTGGGAAAGGTAACATCATTCTGGGTGATGAAAGTTGCTTGTCCCAAGGTTCAGCTTGACAGACCACTCCAATAACTCCAGTGAGGATGTACCAAAGGACATTAGTCTTCATTATCTCCTGATATTTGAACAGGCATTTGAAAAGAAATGTAGTGATTCCAAAAGAGAAATGTTTTCACAGCTGAGGCAGAGGTGTTTTAGACATAACTTCAGACAGAACAGCAGATTGAGTCAAAAAACCTGTCCCCTCCCCATTCAGTTTCCTTTTCTTATCACTAAGTCTCTCCCCCTTATTCCCTTTTCTTCCCCTTTGGGGAGGGAGGGGGTTTAACAGAGAACATCTAAGGGGTTAATGGTCTGAGGGGCTGCCCTGTCCCTAAACCATGACACTCACTCTGTGCATTTAAATTTAAACCTCTGCAAGCTTCCCCTGTACATTTGTGCCTGAAGACTTTTATGACACACAGATTTTATGAATCTTAAGTAAGCTTTTTAAAGTCCTGTTTACATCTTCAGAGTAAAGATATTCTGTAAGTGTCAGATATTGCTAAGAGCAGCAATAAGATTGATACAACAGAGACACAAATGAGTACCAAGAGCCTTATAAAGATTTTTGTTTTCTTTATGAGGTCTCATTGCAAGTGAATAAAGAGCCCTCACCTTCACTGCATGCAGGTAGGATTAACATTATTAATTTAAGAAATAAAAATAATAGACTGTTTCTAATCTATTACCATATATTTTTTTAAAATACCCCAAGAGCATTCTTTTGGTCCTTCAGTTACAACCAATCCAAAAGCTAAGAAGCAAGTATTTGTATCCTCCATAATACTACACAACATTTACCTTGGAGGTGTTCACAATGTTATCTGATCCCACTTCTATTAAATCAAAATATTTGCTTATAGAGTAAAATTTGGATTTTATATCAAAACATTGAAAGAGTTTTTAGATAATTATATATACCTTCACAAAAAAAAAAAACCAAACAAAACATTTTAATTGACATTCAGTGCTGTACTTTTATATTACTTCTTACTATACCTATTCAAGGGGAAACTTGTCAGAGCATCTGTTTTAGGAACCTGGCAAGGTTCTCATTTCACAAATTCAGTGGTTGAACCCCATCTGGCAATTAAGCACTCTGCAGCCACTGCCTCCCTCCTCCCCACCATCAGTGGGATGGGGAGAATTAGAGAAAAAGGTAAAACCTCTTGTGTTGAGATAAGGATGGTTTAATAGGGCAGTTTAACATAAGGAGAGAAGTAATAATAATAATAATAATAATAATAATAATAAATAATAAAAGAATATCTAAAGAAAGTGTTGTACAATTGCCATTGCTTACCACCCAAAACCCAATGCTCAGACTATTCCAAGTGCTGATCCACCCTTCCCCAAGCCAGCTCTACACTGACCATATGGTACCAAACATCCCCTTGTCTGGCTGTTCTGTCCATGCCCCCCACAGCTTCTCTACCCCAGACAAACCCAGGACAAGAAAGAAGTTGAAATTGTCATTCTTCCCTAAAAAATCAGATCATCTCCCTAAAACCTCCTCAAAATGACTTCCAAAATGAAAACTTGTACTGAAAATCCTTTCTTATGACGGCATTAGATGAGGTGTCCCCTCCCTCACACATGCTGCACAAGCACAGTGCAGGTGCCCGCAGGAAGGACACTCTTGACCTTGCACTGACTTACACCTGTTGTGATCACTGACACCAGCACAAGTCACTGGTGGTGTCATCACGTTTCAGGGTGTATCTGCTCACGTGTATGGTGTGCACCAGTGCTGGTGACTGTGAAAAGGAACAGCAGTGAAAAATCGTGTGTGTGTGTGTTTGCAAACAGGAGCATCGTGGTCAAATTCAGCATGGCAGATAATAAGTTTATGGTCTATTAAAGAGTTGCATCTCTGCAATCTCTGCATTGGTTCTGTGGTGCTTATACAATATAATCACTGCTGTAATTCGTTGCAAATTTGTGTTGGTTGGGTTTTTTTGTTGTTGTTTTTAAAAGTCAAATCATTCTCTAACATTAATTTTCCTTGAGAACTAAGGAGCTTAACAGCAGCTAAGTCACAGCTAGTTTTATGGGAAACGTAAAAGATAATGAGTTGAATAATAATAACAACACTTAGCACTTACGTAGCTCCATGTACTTCCAAAGTGCTGTACAAATACTAAATAATTCATCTTAATTAAAAAGGCCTTGAAAAGATTAAAGGACCATTGAAGTAAGTGCGTGCAAAGTGTTCCTCATTACCTCAACATGAGAAAGATCTAGCCCCAAACACCTTTATGTTTGAAAATAAAGGAAATAACACTGCAACCTAATCTTAGAGAAAAAAAAACCAAAACCACATTGAATAAGCCTTTGAAAATCACCAAAGCTCCTTGCACCAGTAAAAGCCATAAGATGAAACCCAAAACTATAGATCACAGCTTTTTCATGTTTTTCTCTTTCTTTATTCCAGCCTTTCAATATAAACAGTTCCACTGCCTTCACCAGGGGCAGTCCCTTCACAATTTCTATGTGCTTTCAGTGTTTGTCTTTTGTGGATGGTTCTGTTTCGTGCCATCTGTGGTGCTCATAGCTATAAAATGAATGTTGGGTTTTTGCTTTGGTGTTTTTTGTTTGTGAAACCACACCTTACTAAGAAAAGGGCTTGTTTGTGGCATTCCTGCCACCTCCCACCCAGAGAAACGCTGCACTTAGAGATCTTCCTTCTGTTCCTTGTAAGAGGTTATCAGTAAAAAGGCAGTAGCTGCATCAACTGACTTCACAAACCCAATTTCCTTGGTTTGGACTTGGTCAACCTACATTTATCTAAATTAATTATATATTAAGTATATAAAAAATTATATACATTAACTAAATTTATATCAAATACAATTTGGTTTTGTTTGGAAGGGTTCCTTTCTATTCTGCTCTCAGAAATTACTGGGGATAACACATGTCTCTGGGAACATACCGTATCTACAGCAGGCAAGGGTGCAAGAGCAGTGATTTCTGCTCAGCAGATTTTATGAGAATGAATAAGGAATTGCTGCTTACATCTAAGACCTTATAAACTTGTCTGTGGAAAAGGTAGGGAAGAGACGACTTGGACATGTTGCCCTTGGGAGGAGTTGGTACAGGAGAAAAACATCAGAATATCAAATAGACTTAGCAACACCAAGCTAGAGGAATAGTATGACAACAATAATCAGCAATTCTGGATTACTTTTGGAAGCCAAGATATGCTATTTATGAGGTTGGGCAAAGCTGGGTGAATGTGTGGTGGAATATATTGTCTACAGACATCTAGGAGCAGCTTACATGCAACCACAGCCTGAATAAGAAACTACTATTCAGAATTCTAGCTCTGCCTATTCCAGTACGTACAAAATGCCAGCGCTCTGGGCTTGAGTACTAAGCCAGTATTATTAAAGGACCAAAGCTGAAGTTCTGGAATACAAATTTTAAACAGGTCATAGATTTTTGCAAGAAAATGGGAGCAAGAAAGGGGCAACATGGGAGATGTTCTTGTACATTATGGTCCCTATGGGAAACACAGATAACTTTTTTTCAGTCCATGCTCTGCAATGGAGAAACTCACCAGGTTCTAAGAAGGCTAAATGACTCATCATGCCCATCGTACAGGGTAGGCAATGACTAAAAGCAAACACAAGTTTTACAATTAATCTATCATGAAGTGAAGAGGAGAAAAAGAAGAATCTGCAAAACAGTTTTGAGATTACATATATTAGGCAGCTATGTTTAATGTTTTTCACTAGGTTAAATGTACATCATCTCCATATTCCCCTTTCACAGCCTCTGGTGAAGGTCAGATACACTGTAAATTCAGCATCTTTCCTGCAGGCCTATTGTGGTTAAAACAACTGGCATCTGATCCCCTCTGTCATGGATGGTATGCATGACCCTGAGTGACCACAGCTGACTTCAAGGGAATTATTCCATGTACAGAGGATCACCTCACAAGTGGACATGGACTCAAGTCCACTTCTGGTTTCTCTCTTGCGAGGTTGCCCTTTGGACCTCATATTTAATACATTGATTTTTTTTGTGACATTCTTCTATTACAACATTTTGGGTTATAAATTCAGACAGATCCAGTGGGGTCACAAGCAAATTAGAACCATGTTTTCAAGATGCATGAAGTTCAGCCATAGTTCAGTGACTGTATTTTCCAAAGCATCCTACGCAATGTAATAACATCAGCTTCTATCAGCCAGCAACAAGGAATAACAAGATGTCATTTCTGAGAGGCAATGATAATTCTCTAGTATTCGTGCAGATTACTGAGAACAGGTGTACAGATAAATTGATTCCACTCATTCGTATTAATAGGTATATTAGGATATTGTATCTTATTCCGTTAGAGTGAATTGAGCGAGGGAGTTGACCAGAGACTAATTAAAAATTAACAAGGGGCCACAAAGTAACAGGTAATTCTTTATGCTGCAGCAGGTAAGCAGAAATACTCCTTTGTTGTTAAAATCAGAGGCCTTTTGCCTTTCACTCTACAACAGCTGGGTGAACTTGCACACTACACTGGGAAGGCATTTCTGCTCGGATTTCTCTAAAGGTTTCAAGCATATCTGAAGATATCAAAAGCAACAAGACATCCAACCTCACATCCTGCAGACAGGCAAAGTTTTAAGGAATGGACAAGCACTCCAGGCACTTGGAAGAACATGGTTACACTAGCAAACCTGGCCTCACACATTTTATATGCTATGGCTCACTTCCATACCCAGATAGATCCCTCAGATGATTTAAAATATAAGAACAGCTCAAACTATTCCAAGTAACAACAGCATAAAGCAAGTAATCTCCCCTTGATTATTACTTTTTTTTTGCTAGTACATTTAAATCACAGATTTTCACTGTTGTGTACAAGTACATGTACACAATTAATATATTTCTTTAGTAACATGTGCCCCTCTGTGTTGCAATCTCTGAATTACAGAAACTTGCCAGCACAGGCAGGGGCTTGTGCAGTCCAGCTCTGTGCCAGAACAGGCTTGTTCTCTACAAATATTCTGAAAGGATTGTTTCAGCTGGTAGAAGCTTCAAGTCATGCGACTTCTGCCACTTCTCCCAGGCAGAGGGTTTGACAAACTAGCAATTACTAGAGTTCAAAAGGCTTTTAATCTCTATTTTATTCTCAAAAAGTCACTCCATTAAGATTACTTTTGCTGAGGAATAGAAAATATGGCAGCTAGTTTTCTCCACTGCTTCTATGGCTCAGTTACGTGCAAAGATTCAGAGTGCTGGAGGCTGAAAGGGACCCTCAGGGATCATTTAATCCCAGTCCCTTGCTCAAAGCAGAGTCAGCTAGAATGGGTCACTCAGGGCCTTATCCTGCCAGCTTCTGAGCAGCTCCATGGTGGAGACTGCATAACCTCTTCTGGAAACCTGTTCCAGTCTTTGATCACCTTCCATGAAAACGTCTTTGTCATCTGCTAAAACAGACTTCCAGTTTGATTCAAAAGAGTCTAGCTTCATCCTCTTCACTCTCCTCATGTCAGGTATTTAACACACAGGTATGTGACAATGTGACACACTCCCCACACACTAAAAGCCAATCTTGGAGCCATTAAGGGACAACAGTAAAGCAGCGCAGTGTATTTCATACAAGACAGAGAGGCTTCCCCCTCCAAACCCACCAAAACCAAAACCAGGCTGAGAAGTTCTAGCTCTTTCAGACTATCCTTGGGTGAAAGGTACCTCAATCCCTAAGTGAGCTTCATAGTCCATGCTGGACTTGATCCAGCATCTACTGGTACAGGAATCTGTTCTTATCCAGGTGCAGCACTCAGCACTTCCCACTGTCAAACCATAAGAGAATCCTGCAGGCCCATTTCTCCAGTCCCTTCACGTCCCTCTGAATGGCAGCACAGCCACCTGGTGTAGCATCCCTTCTGGACCTTCCTTTGGGCAAAGAACATACATTGGACCATGCAAGTCTGTAATCCAAATGCAGCTGAATTACATTTGAGATTAGTCTTGGGTTGCACAACTTGTGTTGCTTTGCTGGTTTAAAAAAAAATAAAAAGTACTTATCCCATTATAAGACAGAATAATAAATGTCTCCTAAAATTTCAGAGAAAGGGGACTGGAGGGAAATAATTTGTTTTTCAGAAGTACAGAAAAAAAAAAAATCAGGAAACTAGGAAAACAATGTGCACTGATCATTGGCTCACTTTGTGGCTATGGGTAAGCCTTTCATCTTTAGGTCTCCCATTTGTTGCAAATTACTGTTTCTCATCATCTTTCATATCTTAATGGAAAACAGACAGTGCAGAGTTGATTCTAATTTAGATTTTAAAATCATCCCACCCACATCCTGATCCATATCCTCTACTTCTAATTTTCTCAATAGCGAATGCCTTTTTTTTGGCAGCAATATTTTCTTTCACATAGGTGATTCATATCAAATAATCAATTTGCACGTACCATCAAGTCACTTAAGTAACAAGTTGGTTATACATGTAGTAGCCTTCTGCACCCACTGCATCCTGGAGGAAATAATAATGTATTGGAATGTTGGCATATTGGCAGCACATGGCCTAAAGTGGCAGGCCAGGGGATTCATCACCAAATATATGGTACATGACAAATAACCCAGAGAGGGTCAGAGAGCCACTGTGGACCAATCTTGGAACTACTAAGGACCAACAGTAAAGCAGCACAGTATATTTCATACAAGACAGAGATGCTTCACACAAACACACACACAGGAAAATCCCACCCCCAAAAAAAAACCCAACAAGCCATAAAACCAAAACTCAGGTTTCATGCTAAAGAGAATGACTCAGCTTTTCACCTCCTCAAAATACAAAAGATTGGAATAATACCTTCTGAAATGCTTCAAATAGAAGAGCCACAATCTGTCATGAATCACTAGTGCTACTTTCTCTGAAACACTGATGTTTTCTTGGAAGGCATTCATCCAGATACCACCCAGACTCAAATTTGCTTAGTTTTTGAGATCAAACAACATATTATCTAGGATGAAAAAATGCATTGTAATGATGTGATTAAAAGGCTCAGAGCAAATACATACCAGATCCTGGTCAGGATTAATTTTGTGGAGAACTAAGCAAAAGTTTTCTATGTTATGGAAACAAAAAAAGTACCAAAATGACACAAAGAACCTTCTACTCAGATTTCCTCACTTACAATGAATATTACACAACCATATTCCTTGCTTACAGAGACTGTAACCACACTACATAGCAGAGCACTGGAGAAGCCCTCTGTATTCCAGGATAATCCCACAGCCCAGTCAGATATCCAAAATCCCTCTTTCAGTCTGTTTGAAATCAGATCTCAAATCCCATACACAATAGGTTTCCTTTGGACCCAAGCTATCAAAATGTGCACGACTGGGAAGCTGGAGACTGCTTGGACAGGTGAATATGCCCCTGGGGTTGCTTCAAGTAAGAGGTACATGGTATTCCCACTGACTATGAATGTATTCCTGAAGCCCACAGCTAGCCTGAGGGGCACTCTCAGAACATGCCAGAGGAGGGTAGTTATTTCAGCCACATTCTGCCACACAGCTCACTCTGCACAGCTCTGCTGTCCCTTTTACTGCCACTGGCTGCAGATAAAGCATCCTGTTGCAAGATCATGCAAGGACCTCACGTGAGCCACACACTAGCCAGTGTTCAACCCACTATTGGCCGTGTGATGACATCAACCAGCAGCCACAGCTTCATCTCTGAGCTCACTGGGATAGTAAAAGCCTTTCTACATCTATGCTTTGTGGAGACAAACACAATGTTCAGAGATCACATTTATGCCACAGCCTTTAAAAAAAAGAAAAAAAAAAAGGAAAGCAAGCAAGAAAGCAAAAGTAATATCTGACTACACTGGAAAACATCTTTGAAACCAACCAGGTGTCTTCTTAGCACAGAGGCCCTTTCATGATCAAAATCATGATGGAGTATTTGGGTAGGTTGGGTTTTTTTTTCATTTTATTTTCTTTTTAATAAGTCAGTATGACTTCAAGCCAAGATAAAACACTGAGAAAGATTCAAAGTATTCTACCCAGCCTCACAGTGCCTGCAGGCTATGCCAGCTACAATGCCTTTCAACACCATTCACTGTCCCATTGTGTGGAATAAAAAAATATTTTAAAAATATTGGCAGAAGTGTGTGAGACATTAAGCACAAAATGAATGGGGTTTAGGGGAGAAAAAGGAAAAAAAAAGAAAATAATAATAATAAAAAAATAAAATCCATAGTGAAACAACCTGCAGCTGACCTGCTCTTAACCAGAAGGGCTGCTGAACCTTATTGGGGAAATTGCCACCCATAGACAACGTCTGTTTTCTTGTGTTGTCCAAATGCATTGTCTTTTCTTTGAATACTCAGGTTTCTACAAAGGGCAGAAAAGCCAGACACTGATCACACAGCCTAAAGGATTTTAAGTGGTAGGACCACTTCAATATGGAACAGCATACAATGACCATGTTTACAAGCGGTTTTACAGTTCATCTGGGAATTAGGAACAGCAGGGAGAGGGAACCTTGTAGGCTGAGTATATCCTTTCTACTGACTCAAGATAATCTGCATTAATGCTTAATTTTCCCACTATTAATCAGAGAATGGATGACTAAAATGCACAATAACCAGTGGTGATGGATGCAGTGTGATCTAGATTCAGTTCCTCACAGTAACAAGGTATAAGGTCTAACCCTAGTCTTGACAGACTATAGTTTATGTGGTGTACTTGTTTCTTTTTGCAGCCTCTCTATCCACTCACCCAAGTTTTTCCATGTGGAAACATGTAAGATCAATTAGATCCATTTATTATTTGAATGCAGATTATGAACTACTGTATGGTTTGGTTTTAGTGGGGGGTTTTGTTTTGTCAGTTTCCTTTTTTTTGGGGGGCGGGGGAGGGGTGAGATTTTAATAGATTTCACTGAGTTTCTTTCTTCACATGGAATAGAAAAGGTGCCTAAGCAATGATTTCACTGGCAGACAAGATAGTTACATTGTGAAATTTGAAGAATTTTGAATTAGTTTAATTGTCAGTATATATCCACTACATTCTACTCTATGTGTGGTTCTCAAGTAAGTATCCTGTCTACTGTTAAAATCTTTTTGATGTGAACAATGATTGTTTTAATAGATGTTATTAATTTCTTGTTCTCCACACAGTTGATGTTATTTTAATCAAATCACTTGCATATGCATTTATTAGTGACAAGAACGTTAAGAGAATTTCTGCAGTTGTAGAACAGAAAAATATGGGCTGGGGAAAGAGAACAGAACACCCCAACCCCTGTGGGAAGAAAACTCTAGGGCACTGTCCCTTCCATGCCTAGGCACCTAATTGTGATTTTCTGATATTGTGCAGAGAGAAGTACCCCTTAGTTTGCCAAGTCCTCAACTGTTACACTGCATCATTATTTATTTTTCTTTCCATGTACCCAAATCATGGCACAAGAATGAATGAGGAAGAGTTGGAGCGGGTTACACATACTAATTAATGGGATTATGTATAGTTGCACAATAGCACCAGAACTGCAGATAAAATCTCTTCACCCCCATTCACCTGGCCCACAGACTTAAACCCCGACTTACTGCAACAGGATTTCTCACAGGAAATCTAAAGTATTGGCTGAAGGAGGCCTGTGGCAAAGCCAGGAACTAAGACCATATCTCTGGAGGTCCAATGAAGTTCTGTGAAGGTAACACCATTCAAAAGAAAGAAGAAAGTTAAAAGAAGGGAAGAGTTGAAGCATGATGCTTTGTGAACTCAAAGAGCTGAAGAGAAGGCCACAGGGCTCAGTACTCTAAGAAACTGAGGAGACCAAGGATTCAGCCTTTGAATTCATGAGGTTTTTTCTGAAGTTCATCACTCACAGTGCTGAGGGGAATCATTTCATGCAGCGACTGTAAGCAGATGCAGTGTGGCAGATCCACAGCTGCTGTCAATTGTCACAGTTTCATATGACTTTGGTGGAGCCAGGCCAACGTGTATCAGCCAAGGATACGTCCTGCATTCTGCTCATGCATTTGTTGCACATATGCTAAGAGCTCACCATCCTTTCTAGGCTAGAAAAGTTATTTCACTTTGGATTAGGAAAAGGACAATTTTTTTTGCTTTCCAATGCAATGGAAGATCATGCCAGAACTGAACTTAAATCCAAACGCTGTGGACTTAATTGTGATCCTGACAAAGTGATTCTGTCATGCTGAAAAGCTGTGCAAGTTCCAACCTTAACACGGGGATGATAATACTTTTGTGACACTGAGGTACTGGGAATTTATGCATTTGAGAGACACAGTTGTTACCAAGGTAGGGACAATATTAACACCTGGAGGAGCCCTCCAGTGGTAGTATTTTATACATTTAAAGTCTTATACACAGAAAATGAAACATTAGTTCAGACACCAGAGCACAAAAAAAAAAAGTAAACTTGATAATGTAATAAAAACCAGCCTGTACACACATACACTTCCCATGTCCTCTTTAAACTCCCCAAGATCTTGGTAATATACTATGCAAGCACACACCTCAGATACCAGCCCTTCAGATACTGGAAGGCTTCTGTGGCATTTAACATAGGAAAAAATTGTGTGGTTGAGTACATTTTCCAAGCAGGCTCAGAAGAACTAATTCAAAACTCATTTCTGTACCATTATATAAAAGAACAGACCTCTGAAGAAAATATTAACATCTGATAATCCATATTTATTATTGAAAAATACCATTATTCTTACCTGAGCCTTTCAGGGTATTATGCATATCTGGTATTGCAGATTGCTGCCAATTGAGGGAGTCCACTGTTGGAAGCTGCTGAAATAAACAGGAGAAACTACTACCTACTTGCTGAAGAACTATGCTATTTCATATACATAGATCTCTTTACTCTGGTATCTCAGAGGAAAGAAAAAATCCAACAAAACAAAAAGAACAGAAAGTCTGCGAGGGAGTTCTGCTTTTCATTTAACTAAGATATTAACTTAAATAAAATAAATCTGATTCTTTTTGAAGAGCGACTTAAATAGCAAACTTAATGGAAGAAATAAATGAAAACACAGCTGTCTTCCCTCCCTCCTTTTAAACAGCTCAGGTCAAACATAGGCTATCTGCCTGCTAAGGCCAGGCCACCTCTATTGAAGGTGAAAGAATCTGAACCACCTGGCTAGTTGTTGTACCAATCTCTCCATTAATTCAACCAACCAAACACCCTCAATAAATTCCTTTGCACAACTGCTTCCCTTTCACCAAGCAGCTAAACCAAAATAGAAAATTACTACATTTACTGAACCTGGAATCAAAACATGGTACAAAACTCAGACAAATTTGAGAATTCTTCATCTAATTCCACAAACAATGGCCAATTAACTAGTAAGCAGTACACCTGTGTTACAGCAGCTGAAGATTGACACAGAGTTAATTGAAGCTCAAAGCCTTGATGGCAGGGAAGGAAACTATCCATGCACTCCTAGATCCTCCTCAATTCTACCTCAGGACCTTTAGTGACCAAAACAGAAGATGATCTGTTTTCCTTACCCACATCAATTATTTGTTTCTGTCTTTGCTGTTAAGAAGCAGAGAATATATATATATATACCTATAACTTTCAGAGTCAAGAGACCAAAACTGTGAATTTATGCTCCTTCCTTTTTTTTTTTTTTTTTTTTAATTTTCATGGTATTATCTGAAAGCAGAAGTGGGCCCAGAGACCCAATCACACCACAGTCAACAGCCAAGCAATGCAGTTGTGAGCACAGACTGACACTGTGCTCACAAATCCTGATATTGTTAACTTTTCCTGAAGCTTGTACACAGCAAATGCAAAAACCAGAAGAGTCAGTGCTGTGATCTTTCAGCTCACTCAGAAAGCACTTCCCACACTGTAGGAGAAGGGTAATAAAAAGCGAGGAGAGAAATGCACAGGCAGGTCGTGCAGGGTGACACCACGACAATAAGGGGCAAAGAGTGGAGAGTTTGAGTTCTGTGGACATCTTCCCAGACTGCAGCTGCAGCTGTCGCAGAAAAGTTAAACAAAGAAACATCCTGAGAGCAAGGCAAGAATCTTGATTTTTAAGAAGCCACGAGGCAATAAGAAAACAAGTGGTGATAGAGTCCAGAAGCAGCAGGTGAGAAAGATACTGACCTTTATGTACGGAGGGTTTTCTGAGTACAGTGGCAGAGAGAAGCAAGAGAGCTGCTTAATATGTTTGACAAGTTCCAGTGATGTCACCAAATCTTTAAAAGCATCTGAGGCCAAAAGCATAAAGGATGTGCAGACCAGAGGAATAAAGGATGTGCAGAACTCCAGGTGCTCAGGAATTAATTTTTCCATGAAGTTGTCTTTGTTTTTGTGCAAAGATGATGTTGTAACGATGGCCTCCTTTGCTCAGGTCAAATGACCTCAGCAGGGCTACAGCAGCTGTGCAACCAGCAGAGAGGAGAGATCTGGAGTGAAATTCAGGCAGGATAAACTGGCAGCCCTCGAGGGGTTGATTGTAATCCACAGTGTGCAATTTTGCAGTGTAAGCAATACAGGACATTTTCAGTCTTTTCTTACTCTTATGTGCTCTCAAAACTCCTGGGGCTCCCTGCAAACACTGTCAACATTTGTTCTCAGTCTAGGTAGCCCTTATGCATGTATACACCCAATATTCCAGGAAGTAATGACTACTTTCCCAAGAAGGATTTGTGGAATCACATGTGAGCTTGACTTCAACTGGATTACTTTATGTGCTGGAATTTAAACACGTGCAGAACTGTGTTTAGCTGTTTTGCAGAAGGAAGCTGTTATCTCACATTATACCTGCAGAAAACTGGAAAACATCTGAGAGTTTTTTTCCTCGAAGATGTGATTTTCACAGAAGATATTAGCATCTTTTCTTATCACTAAAATAATTCTAGATTTTCTTCTTGTCACAACTCTCCACCCCAAAGCTGCTTTTTTAAACATATGCTTATTCAGTCTCCTGTGCTTACCAGATAATAAGCAAGTGTTGAAATATTTGCTCTAAAAATAAAATTTCCAAATGATAGCAGGCCTTGCTTAGAAGAAGAATGCTAAAATAGCAAATACAAGAAACAAAGCAAAATTACGTGCATTTTGATGTATCGTAGTAAACCTGCAAAATCTGCATATACATGGAAATAAAACACACCAGCCATAGCTGATCTCAGCTGTCTGCCCATCCTCTCATTAATTGATGTGGGATTTCTGTTCTCTGGCAATCCAGAGGCTGTTTAGATACTTCTCTATTGGTCTGTTTCCTTTAGGGTAACAGGGAGGATCTAGAAACCAAAACAAGAACATACAAAATATTTCTACTTGACTTCCTCAGCCCTTTGAGCCTGTCACCACAGATGGATGTGGAAAAGATGGCAGGACCAATGAAAAGATGCCCTTTGATTGGCAAGATATCATATTGCCAAATCCAAGGACAACACAAAATAAACTCGGGAGATCTATGTCTAACCTGAAAAGTAAACAAGCCCCAGTCCCAGATCATGTGCCCTTGTGCTTTGCATGGTCATTTATCACAGGAGAGAGAATGAAGCATTCAATGCATCAGTAATGCTGATTGTTAATCCCCACTCCCTACCATCTCCCTGCTTTTCACACAGAGATGACATCCCAAATGCATTCTGGCCTGGAAAGCATGGACAGTTCCAGCTGCAGTTTCCCCTTCCCTGCAGAGCCACAGGTCTTCATCTCATGAGAGGCAATTTCATGGACACACCAGGGACTTTTCTCTCTCTGGCTGATTTATTCACAGGCCTCTTCAGAACACTAAAAAATAGCTGACAAAGTTCAACTATTTCCTAATCTTGCACTTGCTCAGTCATTTCCCTTTGTGCCAAAATCAACATTATGTATAGACACAAATTCTGCTTATAGTTCTATTGGCTTTCTCCAAGTCTGTCTGTAGTCACTTCAGAATTAATCACTTCCTGCACAAAGTCATTGCACAATACTGGTTTTGATTCTCACTACAGTAAAATCTTTAGATCCCTGTTATTCTATTTTTAGTCTCAACACGAACACGAATTGGAGCACTTGCATTTAAGATGGATGACAAAGTAGAAAAATAAGAAAACTACGTTCCATGAATTTTGTCATGCTTGGCACATTTCACAGCTGTGACTCCACAGATTTATGGGTTAAGTTCTATTGTCTTAGAAAATACTTGAAAAATAATATTTCATTTTTGTACACATTTATTTTAATCCATAACACATGTAAATATTACCAGATTCTGTTAAAAAAAAAAACAAACATCCTCAAAGGAACCTCTGATGCTTGGTCATGAAAGAGAGAGGGAGGAAAAAAGAAAGCACTAATAGTCTCTAGGATGTTGGAGATTTATGTTTAGATTTCTCATTGGAGTTAGGCAGACAGCTCTGCTCACCAGGCTATCATCTGCTCTGCAACTGCATTTCATATTCACTGGAAACTCCATTCTGGACCCACAACACTTTCCTAAGAAAGTTATGACTGAAAGCATGCAAGTCTGATAAAGGCTTTGATTACATCAAATTAATTTTTCAAGTTATTTCTTCATTAGAAAGCCAAACATCTTGTTTTGGTAACTTTTCAAAAAAGTATACGATTTCTAGATAATGCATCAAAATGAAACACAGTGACTCCACCATTAATATTTGTCCTTGAGTATTCTAGGTTCCCAAATTTACGACACACGGAGATAGATAACAGATAATAATAGATAACATCTTCATCATGTTGTTATGCCAACAGGCTGTGCTGACAGACCTGGCTTTAATCTGACTTGTGTAAATCTACCACTCCTGTTCATTCTTATCTGAGCTAGTATTGACCATGAGACAAAGTTCACCTCCGAGTCTTTTGAGATGCAACCTTTTAGAAGTACAAGATACTTTGAGAAGCAAAGTGTCACTAAAGGTAGATGGTGCACAAGTGTTTCAGAGGATGGAGGGAAGAGATTACATGCTGGTTTACAGGGACTATAGCGACCACAAACCAACTAGCTACTGCTAGTTCCAGGCATTCTGAAGCTCTCAATAATTGCAAGGTAGATAATCTGCTCTGGGCTAACCAAGAGTACTTCATGCAACTGTTTCTTACTGGCTAGGAAAAGCTATGTCAGCGTAACACAGAGCTTTGCACATCCACCACAGGCTTGGTGCAGGCACAGAGCCAGGCAAATATCAGAACTATGGTATCTTCTGCACTGCCACTGAACATGAGACACTGTACAGTGGGTTTCTCTGATGATCTGGAGGACAAGCACAGGTCCATGCTAAAAAATGAATTGCTGAGCTGATCCCTGAGCACTCCTCCCACACTGAATTTATCTTGTACTCATTGAAGAACAGTGCTCCGTTTGGTAAATGACATTTCAATCAGTAAAAAGACTTTTGTCCCTCAGTTGTTAATTCTTAAGACCTCTTACCTCTCATTTCCTGCAAAGTCAGCAATGACAACTTCTTCCTTGGATCCTTCCCTCAACCCCTTCTCTGACATTCCTAAAAGCTATCTCCACCTGATGGCTGTCAAAGGTTCCTGTTATCTCTACAGCACTCCATTCTGCCTTTTCTTGGAAGGTCTTGGACAATTTCCATTTCCTATCCAACTCACAAATAAGAATTCCCATCAATATCGTCATAGTTCTTCTCATGCATACTGCTCTGTCTATCTCCAATGTGTGGGTTTTGCCTAATTTTTAAACTTTCAGCTTTTAGGAAAAATGTGTTGGTTTAGACCTGGGACAGTTTCAAACTCACAGTTGATGTTTAGGAAGATAGAAATAACAGTCTGCATTTTTATTGTATTATCACTGCAAGAATGCACACAAAAGGTTAGAGTTTATTGCTCTGCATCTGAGCTCGAGTCCTCAGCTGCTATAGGTTTCCAGAAGCCAGAATCAGTCTCACCCAAGGACGTGGTAGAGTGGCTCACACCAAGTTCCAGACAGGACTCCATTCTGGGGCAGAGAAGCGCCTTTCTCTGAATATTTCAGCACTTCCTTTTCTGTCTGGAACTTCTAAAGCATCATAAAGAAGGAATGTGGTAGTGGCTATGAAAGCTGACTGAAGCTTTTTACCTAAAAATTACTTGGTGTGTCAATGCTAGTTCTATTTGGTAGTTTCCCTAAAACATGGCTTATTTGAAGATGTGGCTGCATGACACCTCAAGAACTGGAAACTAATTTTTATTTTAAATCTTCAGGTGGAAAAAAAAGGTCAAATCATGTTCCTCAAATTAATGTATAAGTCTCAGAAGACAATTAAAATGGACTCCTGATTTCTGAAATTATTTTCATAATGAAGTCATCTGTGATTTCAAGTGACCACAGTTTTGAGAACTGATGCATGATGGCTGGATGCTTTGAGATGGAAGGGTATCATCAGTAGACAGCAACTAAGAGTTTTACACACGCAGTAATGTGCAGTAGAGCTCCATTCTGCCATGCCCCAAGCAGACCAAGCATGCACTTTGGCACTAGACTGGGAAGTATAGACACTGTCAAGATTTAGGGTCAGGGCCATGCGCTAAACCTGTAACAGATGCTCTGCTGTTAACACCTCTCCCTTCCCAAAGAGCAGGAGAAAGGGACATGATGGGGACAGTCTTATGGAATAGAAAAGTAAAACATCTTTAATGAAAATAGTAATAATAGAGTGTAATATATACAAAACCAGTGGTTTTGTATATACAAAAATCAAGTCTTGCAGTGAGTATTAAAACTAATTCAGCCCTTATAGGAAGTGCTCTTAGGATGTTCAGTGCGAAAGTATCTCTGGTTGCACATGGATACACCAGTAGAGCAAAATATCAGAAGGACTTGGATCTACAGAATTCAAATTCTTTCTTTTATTATTTATTTAAAGAATGCTCTCATTGCATGTCTATATACCACAACATCAGAGGTTTCCTTTGCTCTTCTCCACTTGAGCAGTATAGAGAATATATAATGTGAGAATTTAGCTCATATTTTGAAAATGGTCAGATTTTTATTTTCTGAGAATAGTAAAAGGGAAAGAAACTAAATTATACATGAAGAGAGCTATCAGTTATTTCCAGTTTGGGGGCATTCACAACTTCTTTCAGACAACAGAGAAATAGATTTCTGGGTTTTACCTTAGAAAATTATTAATTCACTAAGGATTCCAGCTAATTTGAGTCACTAGTTATCATGGTTGTTTGTATAAATGGCGATTACTGGACCATCTTGTGTTGGATTCTGGTCTGCTGGGACTTCACAGTCTGTTTCAGTAACAGTATTGAGTTCAGCTCTGTAACTCCCTGACCTTTCTTCGAAGAATATTTGCAGGGATTAATAAATAACAGACAAAAAAAGGGCTTGTGACTATGGTACTTGTGGCAAATACTATAGGGTAAAGCAGCAGGAAATACTCCTGTTTTGCCCTCTAGTTGCACACCCCTCCAGCAGCCAGCCCCAGTGAGCTCATGCAATCTGCTGACCAGCTGGCATCCCCACATTCAGCTTCTTTTAAAAAGTAACATATAGACTCATGCCAGCTGCTGCTGTCATTACTTTTTTTTTACAGTCACTTCAATTCTGATTCCAAAACAAGAATGTTAATTCAAAAAACCCTTCTTTTTAAGTATAGAATATTTCAATAAATGCATGAATAAATTCAGAGGTAGACTTGCAGAACTTCAAACACCAGGCAATAGCTAAGAACCTTGAAATAACATTAGCAACACTGCTGTTCCATCCTTGTTAAATTACTGGAAGACACTGTTAAGGAGCATAATGTCTGCTACTGGGATTATGTGAAGATTGATTTCATGTCTAAATATAAGAAAATATATTAAACCACATTGTCTCTTCAGTTTTAAAAATTCTGTTAACCAAAAGCCTTCTTTCAAATGGAGCTGTTGTCTTTTACACATAACTTCATCTCTACATTCTTCACTCACAGAATGATGCTAGTGATATAACACTGAAAATAGATTCCAATATACAAGGAGGGGAGAGTTTACACCCCATTCACATCATCACCAATACTTCATAATGTCCGGATAATTATAAAAATACATTATTCTTTCTTTAGGCTTCAATAATTCAAGGCATTTCCCCGTATCATTTCATTTTCATATCACAGTCAAGTATAGATACTTTGCATATAGAAGTACCTTTTAAATGACTATCAAATGTCAAAGAGAAAAGGTATAGCTGATGGTTCTCATGAGGATGAAAGATATACTTCCAGAAATCCTTGAATGTGACTAATCTGGTATCTGTGAGGAATCTACCAATGTGATTATGGGTAACTTTCCGTGGAAAGCACAAAGCTATAGCATTTAATAGTAATATTTAAGGTAGCACAGTGCAGACTTAAAAATTATCTTCACATCTGTTTTCATTAGACAGCTGCCAAAGATTCTGGTTGGATGTAATGATGCTGTATTCTGCTTTTGTATTTACTTTCATACACATTTATATCAAGTGAGTGATTCATCAGTAACAGATTAGTAAAGCAGGATTTGTATATTGTATCCACACAGCAGAGGCAGGACAAAAGAGAGGCAAATGCACTAGAGAAGTAGAATTCAGACCTGGATTACCATTAAGCTTCAGACCTGAACTGAAGTTTACATCTAGATCTGCACAGAGTGTAATATCTTACCCAGGAGTACCTAAAATCTCAAGGCTGCCTTAATAAAGTTTTAGCTCACAAGTGCTAAAACCTCACAAGCTCCTAATATTTTAAATTTATTGATCTATAACATCTCTAATTAATATAAACCAACATCACACTGGAAAATTAACGAATTTTTATAGAATTACATAACGTACACTAGTATGGAAAACTATCCTTTTAAGTTTTGGATTCAGTAAGATATAAACATGAAAGCACGTTGGATCTGAACTGATTAAATAGAACTGAAATGCCATTCTCCCCTATTTTCCTGCCTCGGAAATGCCTTTTTCCAAATTCTGCTTCAGCATCCTGCTCTTCACAAAATCCCTGGAATACAGAAACTGAAGCTACAAGAACATTTTATTTTGCATCCGAGAACAGTCCTCAGAAGCTGCCATCATTTTTTCACTCTCAACTGCAAACCCTGGCTTTTTCCTTGTCCGTCTCTGCCTCTGGAATATCTTTATTCTGTAGCTGTTATTTAACTTGGAAAGTGTTTGTTTGGGGCAGTACACGGTATGAAAGACATTATGGAATTTAACCTTCTATACTATTGCCTCATACTTCTCTGAATAGATATCGTTGACATAAATGGCCAAAGAAAAAAGTCATGAGAACTGAAGATGTGTGGGCACTGAAATATTTCAAGAATTGAATTATGCTTTCCTTTCTCTGTTTAGTCTGACAGATGACAATGTGTCTTGAACACTTCAGGACTGAATGATGAATAAATGAAAAAAGCCATTAGAGAAATAAATTTCTTATTCCAAATACTTCACTTTGTATTTCAAGAGTGTGCCCAAATCAGGCATAACTTTCACTAGTGGCAGAAATGGTGCTAGGCACAGTTCAGTCCCATCCTCCCCCTGCAGATTTCAGCTGGTCTTTGGGAACACTGATCTTCGGGAAAAGGGCTGTTTTATTCTAACTTCTAATGGTGAATTCAGTGATATTTGTAATTGGAGAGGCCTGTGGTTTTTCTTAGGATGGAGAAATCTCCAGTGTTTACAGTAGCCAAAAATCTTCAGACTTCTAGGAAACGTCCATACTTCTTTAACTGTGCAAACTAGAGCCAGAATGTGAACCTCCTCCATGAGTGAAGCCAGAAAGACTCTGCTCACAAAAGAAATCAGTTTACCAGTTGAACTTGCTCAGAGATTATTCCTCATTTTGTAGAAGTTCAGTAAATAAGAAGACAAACATTTTACTTCTATTTTTTCACTGCAGCCCCTGTGTTGTCCTTACAGCGAGCAGCGGGATGCACACGTGAGCAGGATGCACACATGTGAGCAGCGGGATGCACACGCGGGCTGGGCTCAGGGTCTGCCCGTGAGCCCTGTACACCAGCTGTCCTGCAAGGCCTGGGTCTGGTCCCCACTCACTGAGGGTACACAGCAGCAGCTGCAATCAGAACACTAAAGTGGCAGCTTGTCTGCTCACAGTGCAGCAACAATGGCTGGAGAAAATCATGGGTGGATGTACTAGATGGTACTTCTCAATATCATGGTGCTTCTCAAATGGCAACCTTTGTTTAAATGTTCTTTTTTAGCCCTACTGTTCCATCCAGAGATAACCCATGACACTGAAAACAGTGACACGTGCAACGACCTGTGCAAACTCACAGAGATCTACCTAGAATGAAGGGCTTCGTATTAGTGACAGCCTCATATTTTTCAAACATCACCTGAAGTTTCTCACAAGCTAGGAAGTCCAAATAAACATGTTTGGAAAAGCTGTTTTCTGTGATGACTCCAGAAGCATCTTCCCTGAGCTTGCAGCTGCTACATAAATGGATGTTCCAAGCAGTGCCATCAGTTGGCATTGGCTGTACAGATGGATTGGTTGCTCTGAAGTCTAATGGTCCAGGAATCTCTTTCAGGGATTCCCCAAGAGAGGGCATCTGGCAGTCATCAGAATTCTACTAGAGACAGTAGTCCTAGGGTTCTGGCTATCCAAAATCAAGGTATTTCAGACCTATTACAGTCACTTTTAATGAAAATTTCCTGTACTACAGGCAAATTTTAAGATTAAGGAAAGGGAAATGTCTGAAAAATTACATTAATTTCCATTTCAGACTAAATACGTCTAGCTCTTGATAGGCCATTTGCTATATGCTAAGATGATCTTCCACATCCAAAACATTACAGAAGCTATAAATGTCTCAAGGGTTTTTAAAATCCACCTTCAGTTTGGCTAAGACTTTAATATCCTAACCCCCTACAATATATCTCAAGGATGCATCTGTTTCAAGGTACCATTTCTTATGAAAGTGGCCTCACTGTGTTTGCCACCGTTGGCTGGAGAGGCAGATCACACTGCTTATGATGTCTGGTGAAACCAGCTGCTCTTCCTTTGCATGACAGCAGGGACTGAGTGACATGATAGGAATTTTCCTTTACAACAATACTGAAGCTTGAAATGGAAAATTATCAACTGGGCAATAAGAGCTTATAGATTAATAGAAAGATTTCAAATAACTGCCTATCTTATTCCTGAAGAAAGGTGACTAAAGCCAAAATAACATGTCTATTTTTTCTTATGAACCAATTTGTAATGACTTTAAATTGCTTTAAAAACGCACAGGTAAATTCTATTGTTAACTGCAGACATTTCTAGAAACTTTAGTCAATTTTTTTTTTAGAACTTAATTTTTTTTAGACACTATTTTAGTAATTTGCTATGTCATCGGTTTTAAGACACCTTAAAAGCAGTGATTACAATCATTATTTCTGACATTTCAGCATCACTGGCAGACCTGTAAGAAATATAACCTGTCACTCAAGAAGCACATTTTTTTCATTAAGGAAGGGACTTACAGAACAGCAAATCTAACACCCTTTTTTGTGTCCCCACAAGAAGCAGCCAGGAGGGGACACTGCCACGGGACGGGGAACCCACACCTACAGCTCGTGCTGGAGTGGTGGCACGCTGCTGTGAGCACCACTGATATAAAAAAACCTTTCCAGGGCTGCAAGTCTTGTCTCCACAGGAGAAGCCCAAGGCTCCTTCCAGGCAGGCTGCAGACCTGGAGTGTGCAGCTCCATCCTGGACCAGCCTGGGTGGCTCCCCAGCCCCGAGCTACAGAAGCCGCCCGGTAGCGCTACATCTGGCCCCCTTCAGAACCAGGCTCAAATTCTCTGGAAGTTTGTTCTATCTGAGACATTCTGGACAAGACATTCAAGACTTAACAAAAAGGCATTTAAAAATTAAATTCTTTCACTGTGAAATGCACAAAAGATAGTGTTTATAATGTAGCTAACTGAGAATTAGCTCATTATGTAAACAGCAAAGGGATCAATTTTGACTGCCCTCATTACCTCCAGTTTATTGCTCTTTCTAACCAGAGTATTAGTCCCTAGGGCAGTGCTAATTAGGCTGCTTTTCTCTCTTGATGCTTTTGGGAGAATTATCATGTTATCTGATTTTTAAGTCACAAACAGGTATTCCCCACAAAATCCTCTGGCACGGGAAAATAATGATACCTATTTTGAAGCCATAGGATACAACACTAGCCATGCTGGTGTGGTTGGTACAGGATATCTGTGGATGCACCAGAACATTACCCTGATTTCTAAAGTCTCCATTCTTATCAGCTATGTTGATCTTAAATCCTCTGTTCCCATCTTGTTTCCCCTTGCTGCAGTAGTCCAGTCTTAACGCCACATTTTTGTCTTTCAGCTGCATGTATTTAATTATGAGTCACCATCCCAAAAGAAGAACAAAGTGATTAAACTTCCATGTGAATTTGTAGAATGTTTATCTGGTTATAGATACATGAATGAAAATAATGTATGAGCATATAAATAGAAAATAAAAGCTTTATTGTGGCTTCTTTGAAAGTCTGGAATGCATCTCTGAGGACAAAAAGGAAATCAAGAAAATATTTTATTCCAGCTGATAAATGTTTGTTCCCTCAAGTTTTTAATCCATGGCAGAGAAGGATAATGAAATAAACACACCACTAGTGGCTAAATCAATTAGCTCCACTTCTATTTTAAGCATAGTTATATTAAAAAAAAAAAAAAGGTATAAAGGTATTAATCAGTATATAGATGAAAACAGATAAGATTTACAAGGGTTAAATACTGAATGATTCTGAGAACTAACATAATCTCTAGTATTATTTTACCAGAAATAGAACAGTTTTTTTCATTTCTGTTACTTTAATGTGGATTTTGAAGTGTTATCACTTCCTACTGAGCTGCTTTTAAGGGTCAGAAAAATATAAACTACATTCTCAGACCACCTTCTTTTTCCTTGCATTACACAATGTTTCCCCAGCAGAGGACGATTCCCCTTGAGGGACTTTCCAGACCCTGTTTCAGTGGCTAATTATTATTTTTAAGTTATCCAATACGTCAGATAAGTAGTATCTCCAAAACTGGTAAAACTTATTCCATTCTTAGTTTGAGAGCAGAGGTGAAGAAGACTTCCAGAAAATAAAATCAATCTAAGTGCTGATCCAACGCCAGAGTATTTCTGAGTAACAGGGACAGGGGTCCTGACACAGCTTGGTGGGTACATCTGGGCTCCCATGCCAGTTTAATTCTGTATTCTGTTCAGCCAGACTCCTCCGGGGAGATAAGCACATTACTGACACACATGTAGGGTGGGGGGCGTTCTGGAACTTTAGCACCATCCCTTGTAAGTGACCCTCACTGTTCCACATGTCTGTACTGGATATAGGACATTCAGAAGCAAAACCTTTTGTTCCAGCAGAGGAAGGGCTACAGCAAACCCCAGTCCTCTGTTTGTGGCATCACAACAGTCTCCACAGCAACTGTGATGTGATACAGAAAGGAATGTGACTTCAAGTGCCAACAGCTGATGAATGAGGAGCAAAAATCCTGTTCTCATGCAGATACCCCCAGCAACAGCGTACGCACAAGGCAAATGAAACGGTCATCTGAAGTACGCACAGAAAAAGGATGTTTTCTGGCAAGTTTCATTTCCACCTTTTTAATTGCCACAACAAAACATTTGGAGGGGTGGAGCAAGGCAAAGATGCCAGCAGAGTCCACAGGGTACCTCTGCCAGTCACTAGCTGTCTGTTCATTTAAAAGGGCAGTGAGAAATACAAGTAACTACACCAGTTTCCTACATTTTTCATTATGTTTTCAGAGTTCACTTATTTGTTGAATAAACACTACAGATGAGTAAACACTAAGTCTGGAGTGCAGTAAACTACTTAGAAGTTGGCCCTGGGACTTTAGATTCAGGAAAGTTCTTTTACCAGACCCACCTCAGATTTGCTTTAAGAGCATGACAAAGACCTTTTTGTTGTGTCTCGACAATACCTAGCACAATGGGGCCCTGATCCACGACTGAAGCCTCTAGGCACTGCCACAGTACACACAAATAACACCAGCCAGCAGCCAAAGACATTGTAGGGCATTGTTCAGTAGGCTAGCAAGCTTCTTACAGAAGTGTGTGTTCTGAGCACTTACTCAGTTCACACAGTCTGGGGTTTCAGAACATTCTTTGTTGAAAAAAGCAACTGTTGGAAATATCCCCTTGACCCTGAATCAGGGCCAAGAAGGTGGAAGATATTAGAGCCACTTCTTCTTGCACATTACAGCACTGGAACAGTCCTCAAGGAACAGTCTGGTGTGGGTTTGACCAAGGAACGCTCCAACAAAGTCACAGCAATGATTTGAAACACCCATGCTTTCTGCAAACACACAGGATGAAATCTTTACACCTCTTACCTATTTACGTGGTACATAAATAGAATTGAAAACAAATCTGCTGGGTGAGGCATCGGGCTGGTACACTGAAAACCTGCATCTGATTCCTGGCTCTGGAACAGGTATTTTCATGCTCTTTAGCAATCCACTACATATATATCTTTCTTTTCCTCCTTAAAACAAAAGGAAAACAAAACTATTCATCCTGACTCACAGGAATCATGAAGACCCCCAAGCCCTGTTAAACATTCAGGTGCTGCTGAGATGAGGCCAAAATGATATGCAGAAACCTAGACAAGTCCATCCCCAAACTCTGGGTTGAGAACTCAAGATGAGATTATACAGAAAATAATTCTCAGATTGCACAGTTTGTCCTGCACAACATTGCTTGTTCCTGCAATTGTTGGGATTGTCTCTAAAAGTATGACATTATTTCAGTAATTTCCCATCTCCATTGATTTTTGCCATTCTTCCACAGAAAACTTTGTTTTAATGAGTACAGATTGTATGAAAGCTGAGTAATAATCCTGACTTTTGAAAAATGCAGCTGTCTCCGTGTCCAGGTCCATGCCCACAGGGAGAATATCCAACTTACTCTTTCCAGGTCATTAGATACATTACACACTAAGTCTAACCCAAGTTTTTTTAGTTAAATCGCATCAGCAGAGCCCCTTTGTGGAGAGCCTTCAGTGCTGGGTGTATGCCAACACAGACAGGCTATGGCTACACACTGGTTCTCACACTTCAGTTTTGCCAGTGTTTTTCATACGAAAAAAACCTCTGACTTTAGATTTTACAACACCACTCTTGTTTATTTCTATCTAGAACAAAGTCTACAGACAAAGTCAATATATTTATCAGACCAACTAGTGGCAAACTTTCAAGCACACAAGTCATTCTCCAAGCCTCTCTTTTTCAGTCTCACACTGTAGACTTCATCTGACTCAGTCATTTATTATGGTCAAAAAGCACATTTCAAGAGAGTAATTCCCCGTGGCTGCAGCTGCCTTTGACTGGGCCAAAAAGATGTCAATGTGGCAAACATAAGGTCACAAACACAGAGGTGCAAGTGGGCCAACCTGCCTGATGCAGACAAACTCAGCTGTAAAAGGGGGTAAGAGCACCCTTGCTCTAAGCACTGTTTTCTTCTGTCTGCACATGAAATCTATGAGCCTTCCTCATCCTGTTTTCTTACACAACAGTAATTTCTTTAAGGCATACGGATACACACGAAACATCTTTTCCCATTTTACCAAAAGAGAAACCAAAGATGCAATTCTTTTCCTAATGGTTAGCTGCTCTCCCAGCCACTCAGCTGTATTTCCTGCCTCCCACTTATTTTACAACAGAATTATCTGACACAACGGATTCCCTCTGTGTGTCTTGCCTCTCTCTGCAGCTATCTTTGTCCTTCTGGTTCTGCAGGGAACAATTCAGGTGTTTGCAGAACGTTCAAGCAGCAGCCAGGGAACATGGTTATCAGTCAGCAGTGACATACAGCTGCAGTGGTGGTGCTGGGAGTGGAGAGTTGCAATGGTTCTTGTTACATGTGGGAGGCTGCCCCCCTAGGTAGCAGAAATCTTTAATACTGCTGCCTTCTGACAGTGTTTCTGTCTCTCACACCAGAGAGAGGAGATAAAAAAGTACAGGGGGCAAAGCCAGATCCAACCTGTCACTTCAACATGGAATTGAAGGGACCTGTGTCTTCCATATAGACATAGGGGTAGGAATAGACAATGCAGACATTTACTGAGGGTGGGTTAGGGTGTAAAAGTACCCTTAATGGTTTAAAAAACACAATATCTTTTTTTTTTTTATTCAAAGTCAGACCCAATTACAACTGTTTACAGAGCCCTTTCTCTCTACCTCAGAGACTTTGGCTGAATTCCCATCATTTCTGGGACTGGACCCAATTATGCCACTGACCACAGCATTCTGACTGCTTAATGCAATTCCATGGCAAGGACAGGGAACTCCCAGAAACAAGAAATGGCTTGATTTGCTCCACACTGTACCTGGAAACAGCTCCCAAAGCAACATGTTATGCCAAATAACTATGCCTCAGTGTAGCCAACTAATTTGTGCAATTCTAGATTAAAACAAAGACTATTCCTTATCTCTTCTTTTTGAAAAGCATTTTTTTTTCCAGGTAAAAATGTTGGCAGATTTTCCCCTTGGCTGAAATTTCAGAGCTCTGTAATCTTTGTTCTAGTATTTCCATGAACACAGTGTTAGGAGGCAATTAAAAGGTGATGAGGTGGGGGGAAATGAGTGGTAAGGGTGAAGGAGGACATGGCAGGTTAAACTTGTAAATTACTTGTACATATCAGGGAAACCTTCAGTTCTTAGAAAAATCTCATGTTATGCCAGGTCTGACCTGCCTCAGCCAGTGTTCTTACTCACACTGGTAAACAAAAGTGTTTGAATTTCACTGCAAGATGATGTAGTGACTTATTTCATACCATCACTTCAGTTTATATTAACACTCGAAGAAGTGCTGTATTATTCACTTTTTTATTGTTGGCTGATCTCTTCTGCTTAAGGATGTTATGAATTTTTCTGTAATTTATAGCATACCATGGGTTAATAACATCCAAGGAAAAAAATACAGGACTGAATAGAATCTCTCCCTTGAAAAAACATTTGAGAGTCGTATGTGAGCACAATGCAGTTCAGTAAGTACAGAGCAAACACGAGGGCATGTGAAGGCTGCAGAAGGAATGCTCTGTGAAACACAGCATTTCAGGAGGGCTTAGTCAGAACTCAGTGAGGTGATATTGATAAGAAATAGTTTTTCTTTCTGTGGCAAACTGAAAAGATGACACTTTGAGAGCTAGGATTATGAGAAATCCTATCACTGGCTAAAATGATCCAAAGTATGTGCAAGCTGTCAGGAAAGTAAGTTTAGCTTTTATGCAATGTGTAAGAAGAGCAAAAAGGCCTTTAAGGACTTAGGTCAACTATGGGATTGTTTGATAGTTTTCAACTGTTCTGATCAGGCTACAGAAAAGTCATCAGATTAAACAGATACTTTTCAGATGGGTTAAGAAACAGACATTTGCCAATTTCCCTCCTCCAAACACTGTTTTTCTGAAGTTAATGTTGTGTTTTACCTTGTTCAGAGCACTGTCACCATCACTAATGTGGCTTCATGTCCAGCTGCAGTATCTAAAGATCTGGTGTTTCCTCACAGCTTTGACTTTTCTCAACTTCAAAACTGAAGGCAACAGAAGCAGACAATATATTATCTCCTGTGACTGTGTCCCAAGGAAGTTTTAAACTGCAGCTGCAGCATGCTTTCTTTTGGTATCTAAAGCCCATTTTACTCAGCACTCACCTATTGTTTTTCAACCTCTCTTTAGCACTCAGAAGCCAATATATTGCACAGACATAGGTCTGGCCATCATAAAACGATTCAGCCACCCCAGCCCAGGATTCAGTGCTGAATTTCCCCCAAGACTAGGCCTTGAATGCCTAATGCTTAAACTATTAATCTTTTTTTTTTTTTTTTCCAGAGATGAGGAAATCCTCTGAAGGACCCTAATCCAGCTAAACACTTAAGTAGGTGCCCTACTTTAAACATCTAAGTCTCCTTTGGTGAGTGGAACAAAGAGATATATCTGAAAGTATACTTTACAACCACACAGGAAAACTGAAATGCATGGCAGGAATAAGGTACAAGATTCTGATTCCTGTTGAGTGTTAGTAACTCACTCACTACTAGTTTCTCAAATCACTAATAGGCAGCAGTGAAAAGATGATGCACACATAGTAATTTTCTGTTGGCTCTTGGATGTAGACGGACTAGGTCCTCATGGAAAACTGAGAAGGATAAAACCTGGTTTTCCACAGAGAAGCTGTAGTTCATATGGAGAACAGGGATTTCACTTTTCTCTGGCCTAATCTTGAGTATTTCCAGTTGGACAAGAGTATATTTATCACTGCAATGAACAGTGATGGCAGTACATGGGTGGCAATATTACTGGGGTACTGAGCTGCTATAGCCTGACAGTAGTGCTCCTCTGGATGCTACGTGGGTTTGTAGCATCCCACCTCCCCTCCACCATCACCCAGTAAGTGGCCACGTAATTTATCATATGGAAGCTGAGATGGAAAAATCTGCCTCTTCTAACAGCTGTAGAGAAACTGGATATTTTGCCACGATACACTTGTTCTAAACAAGAATCAAGTTCTTCATGTTGTCACACTCCCCCCGAGGGATGTTTGTTTCTGCTTTCTATGCATCTTTATTTTCATCATTCCCTTTTCTGTTCTCTCTCTATGGACACTTTTTCTCCTGTTTGTACTGTTCCATCACTCCTTTTGCTTCAGTCAAAGCAAAGAAATGCACATCTCCTTCCTTCAAGTTGAGCTCTTGCACACAAACTTCTGATGTTATTGGGACTGTGTCATTACACTTCTTTGTGACTAGAGGCTTCTGTGGCTAAAGAAACATCCATGTACCATACAGCTGCCAGGCCAAGCACTTCAAAGATGTTTTACAAGGAGTAACTAACAAAGAGGAGATGCATCTTTCCAACTCAAGGGCAATGGTATTCAAGTTATAGACTGATACTAGCAGTGTCATTTTTTTTATATACCTTTTATTTTTGTATACAGTATCATAATATTGATGATATTTCTATTATCTACTGCTGTATTTTAATATTTTTTAAATTATCTTATTTTTTAGTTTGGCCTCTATCCCTACATTTAGAGGTGTTTACTCATTATCATTATCTCCTGTTCATTGCCCTAGTGCTATTTTAACTGGTGTTCTAAGAAGAAACACCTTCCAATACCATGCTACCACCGGCCTGCCTGTCCTCTCTCTTCCTGTAACCTCTGTAATCTGTTTGCCTTTTACAGCCAAAACTAACCACAAATTATAGCTCACTGGGCCAGGAGATCTCCATGTGTTTTGTGAAAACCAACAGCTAGAGATGGAAGACACAAGCTGCAGTGAAAGCTGCCTGAAATAAATATGACCCTGAGCACATCGCAGCAATCAGTTCTCTGATGTGCCAAGGTGGTGCATCAGCCCACACTACTGGCCACGCTGCATGTCAGGAGGCAAAAAAAGGCTAAAAAAACCAAAAGACTCTGACATGTCTCATTCAGGTCAATAAGCTCATATGGGGTAAAAACCCATATGGGGTATTCATTGCATATATATATATTTTAAAACATTTATGATGCATTTTGACTTTCAATTGTCGGAAGCTCACTCCTCTGGCTGCCATGGAATTCAGTCACGAATTTGCAGCCTTGCACACATGCATAGCACAAAGTATTTGTATCTATGCTTCAGGTGCTTATATTCTGTTCTGTTTGCCTCTGTACAGAAGCTTTCATTAACCTCTCTGGGGCCAATTTATGGGGCCAATAAAAGGCAAGCTCTAGACATTTCATGGAATCTCAGGTCACAGATATGATAATTCATTTAAAACACCAGTTCTAACACTAAATGACCTTCACAACTGAAACCCCGAGGCAACGGAACGTTACAAAAACCAAACACTGATTCGACACGAGACAATGGGTCACTTCGGGTTTAAGTGAATATTCAGATATTCTATTTATTCTTCAGACTCTCATACATACGGCTGAACTTGTTTTTCATGTGCACTGTAGAGTTCACATTGTGTATGTTGAAAGACTTTTTTTTTCCTCTGGTAATAGGGAATTTGTGTTATTTGCACATTGCAAAACTTGTTCCACAGGTATGTTGTGAAATTTTATTGGGCATTTTACAGTTTGTGATTCATGCCATATAAATGCTGTTCATCTCAGCTTTGTGTTTTTACTAATTTATGAGCAATGCATGAATGTGATTTCTTATTTGTTTTTCTTGGGATAAAAAGATAATTTTACTGTTTAAAAAGTCAACACCAACTTTACTTTCTGTGCCTGCGAGAGTTTTTAAGGCACAAACTGTATCTCTGCGTTTTCTTTACCCTCTAATACAGCAGCATCCAAGCCTGGTTGTCTTAATAAATGCTTATGTAATTGAAGTTACTGGAAACAGGGTTCCCACTTGCCACTATATCAGCAATTTTTGCTTATTTTTGATACTCTTAGTGGAGTCACCCCAGTAACTGTCTGATCACCATGTGCTGAGTGGGTAGTGACCAGGGTTGGAGTTTGGCACAGCACATGGATGTGTATTGCATCTGAGAGACCAAGATACTATCAAATTCAGCAAGTGCTGTCCAAGATCCTCAATGAAAGTGAAAGCATCTGCTCCCCTTCATGAACTTTTAGGCCTGAGTTCATTTTCCAAACAGAATACATCTTGTCAGCCATCCCCAGGCCTCCCCTGCTCTCTATTTGCAAATGACAGAAGTGGTCATACTTACTAAAGAAAATAAAGGAAATTTTGCAATTGAGGGTACAGTAGTTGTTAAACCATCAAGAGGAAGCCACTGCATCAGTCAAAGGAATCTGCCTAAATTCTTCACTTGTCTGTAACTATCTGTGTATAAAATACCACAAAGATGGATATGACATGATGCACCTCCCATCCTTCTTTTCTGCAGTCCCAAGCAAGTCTACGTTCTCAGTAATTAAAGTCTCTTATCTCTATTTTTTTTTTAATTGAAAAATTAAAAACACTTTCATTATTTTATGCTAAATTATTTCAGTGATTGAATTAACAGCTTTTTCAGTTTCATAGGCAACTACACCTCTGGCCAAAGTATACCAGCCCAAATATAATTAATGTCTTTATCTCCTTGTTTCTACTCCATTTGAAGCGCTGTGCTTGTAACAGAGCCATTTTACCATGCTCACTCCAACCACAGCCCATTATTGTCAAGCATATGGACCACTTTAGACATGCAAATTATTACAACTATTCTTCATGTCTATAATGGCTTTTACATTTCTTGGTTCCAGCTGGAGCCAAACAGGAGAACCAAAATACTGTAGGAAATGCTTTCTTTGTAGTATATTTGGGCATACACCAAGAACTTAAGTTTAGGAGCATCAAGCTGTTTGGGAAAGCAGGCAAGCTATTGTATTCTGCTTCACCAAAAATGAGCTTGAATTTCCTCGAGGCTTGTCTACTGCTGTGTTACTAACAAAAAAGTTAATTTACATGGAAGAAGAAAAACAAAGGTATGTCTAAACTTGCTTCCCTTCCAGGAATTAAAATGTATTTTCTCTTAGAAAAATTAATTTTCTTAGAATAAAACTCCATGAACAAAGTTTGGAGAAGGTCAAAAGGGTGTACTGAAGCAGACATCCCTTCTGTGGCATCCTGGTTTCTCCACTGCCTCACATTAGGAGGGGGTCTTTGCCCAACAAGAAGCACTGAGATCTGGACCTCAGTTTAGGAAAATGTTCCCCACTCCCCTGTGGAAGGGAGGTAAGAATGACCACTACCTAAGGGCATTGATTTTAAGACATGAACCTACCTCTTTCATCACTTCATAAAACACAGTTTTCTTTCCTCTTATCACAGGTGTCTCCTGTCAGAGCAGCAGTGGCTGCCAGGCACGGCCGAGGCACCGCGGGCTGTCCCAGGCTACGTCAGGTCACAGCAGGCAGCGGCCACGCTGGGCTGTCTGAACCACCACTGCTTCGGGTCACTGGCTGTTTGACTTGCACATACCTGAGGTAATGTGTTTAGCATTATAATTACCCTGCTTCAATAAGACTCGAGTGTGTTTTTTTCCCTCCACATGCACACGTTCCCACGGGGACCAAACCTTTTTCTCAGTATGTACATAAGATCTGCTGCCAACACGCAAGGGATGATGAGCGAGCTCCTGGCAGAAAATCCTATTTATACATCACACACTCATACACACACAGGTATGCACACACTGAAGAGGAATTTAAGCAGATGAATTGCCACATTTTGTCAGGATCCCTTGATGAGATCCCAAATAAGTTTTGTAGTCAGTACAGAAGTTTTGTGCTTCTCCTCACACTGATCCCTTGGAGTTCAGTCAGACCTGTAGTTTGTGCTGTGCTTCACTCAGCTACCAGTGCTGCCACTGGATAACGTGGCTTACGTAGCCCAGGATGTCAGACTAGGTGAAAATTCAAAGAGGTGCAGTTTAGACAGGTTGAGGTTTAATTCTGTGCAGGTTTTGGTCCAAGCAGCACCACTATTTTTTATTTTTAATTAAGTATAATACAAAAGAAAGGACAAAAAAAATCCTAATCCCTAAAATTCATTTTGAAATTCCCAGTTAAAGTATTTTACTCGTTGAAAGTAGAATTCTTCCTACAAGTAGAAAGGCTTCAACAAAAGCTTCAAAACTGAAGAGAGAATAAGCTGAAAATCAGTACCTGGGTGATGGGCAGCACCTTAAGATAGCATAAGAAAGATTTGAATCAGGTCACTTTTCTGTCTGACTCAAGTCAAACACTAGAACCTCACCCGAACATATCCAGTTTGTTTGCCCTGCTCATTGGAATACTAGTCATTTTATGAGTATTGTCTTCTAGTTTTGTTTTCTCTGAAATGGAGTATATTTTTTCTGATATTCGTGGGAAATAAATACAGGCCATGGAAATTATTCTGTCACTTCTCTGAACAGGACCATGTTTTAAGCATAGACCTCAACAGAAGAACTATTGTTCAGTTTCAACAGAAGAAACTATTGTTTAGTCAGCAAATGGATAATTATCTTCTAATTAATCAAACTGATCTTTAATCTGAAGAGGATTTGTTTTGGAATGGAAGTGTTGGGAAATGCAGTCAGCTTCCTCCCTCCCCAAAGTTCTCTGTTTTTCTCAGACTGAACCAGAAATAATTCATTTTAAAAGTTCAGAAATGGTTGGTGAACTCCTGTTTCTTCCAGCTCTTCTGTGTTGTGTCTGCACTTCTAGGTTCCAGATAAATCTGGAAGCAAATGTGAAATAATGGTCTCATGGCATTTTGGCAGAAACCTCTGGAAACTTCACAAAACAGCTTTTTCCAGACTCAAAGCTGATTTAATACAGCATAACTTCAGCTATTTAAGAAATACATTCTTTCTCTCAGAAAACTTAATGTTTCATGTGCCAGTAGGCATGGTTAAAAAGCATCCTTGTTAAAAAAAGCTATGAAGAGCAGATACAAGAATCATGACAAACTGGAGGAGACGGCTCTGAGACAACAATGCTACATCTGAGATTAGTTGAATGTGGAGAACATTTAGATGCAGAAATAGAACCTGTGTTGTGGACTTATTTCCATTATGAAACTAAACTTCACTGCCCCCACTCCATTAATGCATTGGTACAGCTGTCTGTAATGTATATATTGCCAGTACACATGTAAGCTTTAGTCACTGTCACTCCACAAGGGTCTCAGGGGGGGACTAAACTTTGTGTACACTGTAAAACCAGCTTCAAGAACTATGTGTCAGGAACATTATCTCCTGTGTTGAGACAGAGCATTTTCAGGTGAAAATAAAGGTGCCACAGCCTTCAAAGTTGAAGGGACAGTTATGTAGCTATAGAAGTCTCAGGAGAGCTTCATGTTCTGCTCTCTGACTGCTGCCCACAGTGCCTGCTTCTAGTTCCCTGGGGTGGGGAATGAGGGCAGATTGATTCTAGTTCACTTTGATCCTTAATTTTTTAAGTGATATAGGCAAAGCATTTATGGTTTCTGTGCCTCATATGCCTGTGTATATATTCCACATAATGATATAAATATATCTATTTTGAAGGATCTGAGACCTTCTGCATTGATATATATGCTGGGATTCCACATGTGTTTACATTAAAAAGCCATGTGCATGGAGGTTTTTACTTGTCCCCACTATTCATTTTGCTAAATGAAGATCTAAATCTGCAACGTGTGTTTTGACATATAGAATGCCTTGAATTTCCAATAATTGCTGCCTGTCATCACTGCTTTGGAATGGAGACATCTGATAAAATCTTGGCTTTGTTGAAGACCAGGGGAGTTCAGCCTGGCTCAGTGCTTAACAAACATCATGTTCCTGTAAGATCTGATTGGTTTTTCCCAAAACTTTTTCACTGTCCTCTTTCTGGGTACTTAAACACGTGTAGATTGATTTGACCCTGCTTCTTACAGCATCCCTAACTGTTATGCAACACTGGCACTAATCAATATCAAAGTCATGTTCTTTGCCACTGACCATTCATTCTCTCTCAGTGTTTACACAAAGATCATTCTCCTGGAGAAAGCCCGAGGAGGAGGAAAGCATTTGCATACCTGTGGCAATGGCTCCCACGTGGCACCGTTTTTGGTGCAGTCCCACAATCCATTTCACAAGGTCACCTCAAACAAAGCCATTCCAAATGACAATCACTTCGGTGCTGCAGGACCTGACACACTTATCGCTAACCACAGGTAATGCTGAGGACAGAACTAATTCCTGTCTTCTCACAAGGGTATGTCCAAAAGTAAGAGCCTTCCTAACCTATACATCAGGAAATTAGAAAACTTAAATGAGAATCACACTTCACCAGAAACTTCAATGGATTCAAATTTATAAACTGTGCAGAGCAAAATTGCAAGGCATGTTCTCAGGGACTCAGGTGTCAGCTAAGATTTATGAATTTCACATACAAGTGTTTGATGAGACACCCAGTTTTCAAGAAGCAGCATTAGGGAGCAGTGTTCACTTAATGAAATGTTTAAAAGAATAAACCCGTTGCTCTGAAAGTGAAAATGCACAAACCCTTCTGTTCCTTTATAGCCCTTGATGGGGCTGTATGCACATGAAGAATTTCCAATGAGGGACTTAAAAGCATATCTGTTTATATATATAACATGCCAAAGGTATATATGCCAATAGGCTGACTGCAGAGGATATAACCTAAAATGCACCAGGGAGAAGCTGCAGAGAGATCCTGAAGACCCTTATAATAAATAATGCATTAAGTGCATGCAATGACTACAGCTTGCAGAAGAAAGCTGCTGAAATTGTTACTCATGCCGAAAGTTCACCTAACAATAATCTGCTATGTGCAGTGTTTACAGAAAAGGCAGAGGTACTGGGATAAAAATACATACCCTAAATTTCTCTACAGGTATTTAACTATCTGCTGTCTGCAGCAGAATGTCAGCCATGCTGTAGAAAACAAAAACAGATGTGTAGACAGATGTGAACACAGAAAGGAACTTCCCATCCAGGAGTCAGGTACACAGACTCACCCTCCTCCTGGGGAATGAGCTGCTTGTGCAAGCTCCTTGTCCTACCTTCTGGAAAAGGGAATTGCTTATCAAGAGTGAGCAGCAGAGCTGGAAGAGGGCAGACCAGTGTCCCAAGACAGACACAAAAGAGGGCTCTGTTCTCTGCAGCTGTGTTAGCAGAGGGTTACTGTTCCCTCTGGGCCAGCACAGTCTTCCTAGAGAGGTTCAATGGCAAAGGCCATGGCCCTCCCTAGAGTGACAATGGGGCTGATCCAATCTTTCCCCTCATCACAAAGTTGCTATCATTTTCCTTTCTTACCAGAGCTCAAGCCAGGCTCTTCCCCTAGACAAGCCATGAAGTGATGCAACAAGGCTCTGACATGAAGCAACATCCACTTCTGCTTACTCCTCCTATTTTATTGTGTTTTAAGCCCATACAGTCCACCAGTGGTAACCTGGTGCAACCATGGATTTGTCTTTCCCATCTCTCTCTACACTGAACGATGACAACACTTCCTTTTGTAAGTTCAAGAACTTAAGACAAGATATCCCAAAGTAACAAGTTCCTAAAAATAAATAATTAAAAAAAAAAACAACAAACCCTTTGGGTTCAGTTGCTGCAAAACTTCTGTCTGCAATTAACTTTCACTCACAGCCCATGCTGAGCCAAGGCTCTAAAACCAGGGTGTGGAAGGAGGAGAGCTCACTGTAAAGAGATTTCTGCAGGCAGCCTAATTGCCTGCAACAAGCAGTGACAGCTGCCACGTGCCTGCCTGACTTTAAGGTGTACAAAGCATCAACAGGATGCACACTTGGCCAGGAGTAAAATTTTGGCTACTTCTGGTGTCCACAGAACAAAACAGAGACTTTGGTCCTGACTGCTGAGCCAGCATCCACAGGTTCCTGAGCTGAAGCATCTCAGTTAAGTTCTGAACTTTTTTTTTCACCATGGGGGGGTGGTGAAGGGTGTGTGCGTGCAAAACACCTCTTGAGATGATGAAGCTGGTTGCATTGACTTAGCCAATGAATCTGGAACTGGTTTTCTACTAAGATACAGATCATACTTCTCAGGGCAGTTTGTGTTTTCAAATGCTGCTTCCTCAGTTACTCAGCAGTTGTGTTTTTAAAGTTTTGTTTTGTTTTCTTCAAACAAAAGACAGAAGCTGGAATTCTGTGATAATCACATGACTGCAGCATCTGGTGCCACTGATCCTGGTGTTTGTGATTTAGTCCACCTCTGCAGGGTGATTTTTATGGGAACTATCTTCATAGCTAGCACTACATCCTTAATAAAATGGACTGAACATTTTTTCATTAGAGCACATTCCTTCAGAGAAACTGTGGGAGGAAAAACATTACCATAAGATTGTGTAACCAGAACCAATTAAAGGCAATATCCTAAATTATTTAAATCGTAGGGCTCTTTGCAATTAACATGAATAGGATAGGGATGCCAGTCCCACTTTCGATTGAATTTTCTATTTTCATCCTCTTAGAGCAACCATCCACATCAGAATACCCTTCTAGAGATGTACTGGACATTCACATGTTGAAAGGGATACAGAAAGCCACACAGACAATGTAAGTTGTGGGCACAACATAGTTCTGAAGTTCTTCACTTCCACTTTATGTTCTTTTTATATCTCATTGATTATATGTCATTGGTAAGCACTTAACAAATTTAAATCACATTAGTCCCTGCTTTATTAACCATGAAGGTGAAACACTGCAGCTGCTCAGGTGCAGACAGAACAAGCTCAGAGTTCCTGATCCATCAGCATATTGCCCAGAACTGAAACAGCACCAGACAACAACCATTAATGGCCAGTGGCTCAGAGTCCAGATGGAGACTGGTGACAAGTGCTGTCCCTCAGGGGCCTGTACTGGGACCAGTACTGCTCAATATTTTCACCAATGACAGAGACAGCTGGATGGAGGCACCATCATCCAGTCAGAAAATGACAGCCTAGAGCTGACACAGTTCCCACAGTCACATCCAAACTGAAGTCCAAACTGGCAGATACTTGTGTGTTTTACTGAGCTTATGCCTAAAATGGATCTGCCGTGGGTCACAGGACAGAGCCTGGCAATGAGGTAATGCTGATGGTGGTCACCAGCATGAGCCATTCTCTAGCCCATCCTACTCACAGGAGAAGTTCCAATCTGTAAAGACAGCTGAACGTCATGGTCAGTGGGAGACACCAGTGCTTGTGTCAGGGATGGACCCTGGAGCTCCTCATCAAACAAGACCTGACTGCAGGGCTTGGGAAGAGTGGTGTCAACAGTGGCTTTCAGTCTTTCTACACCTATCTAGACTAACAGGTGGATTTCAAGAGGCTCAAAGTTGTCCTGTGACAGTGACCAGCTTCATTTCAGGTAGTTTCAGCTGGGAACTCTGAAGCTGGCAAAATTACCAGTGAAACCATTTGTTAGTTTTCAGTTTATTGTACATATTATATACCTGGTTATCTAGTTTCTTGTGTGTCTTTTTGTTTTCCTCCATCATTCATAAAAATATCATTTCATAATCCAAAAGGGGCTTGAATGCTTGCAAGTTGAGAAGAGTAATCTTTGAAACATTATTTATAAACATTTTTAAATTCTTTGACTCAGAAGAAAATAATATAGGTTTGGCTTGTGCTTAAGCAATAACAGTTTCTCTTAAGAAAGGATTTATAGGACTTGAACCCAACACTGTTTGCAGCTGCTGACACCGACAGAAACCTACACACGGCTCTTTAAGGGCTTATTATTTAACAATGATTGTTTTATGACTTTTCATTTGACATGGGTTTTTTTTGGTATAGTCTACTTTTTAAATAAATGAAAGTGTAGGAAGTATGGGAAGCAACACTAGGGATGTGAACAGGAACCCAGAACCTTCAAGAACTGGGAGACAGAGATATCAGTGTCCCAGCTGGGTGGGCAGTGTGATGGATGAGGTCCCACCTGCTCAGACTGTAAGCAGCAATACAGCATTTGGGCAGTGTGGCAAGAAGCAGAATGCCAGCAGAAAACAGAGCAGCAAGCTGTAAGGAAAAGACTGCACTGAAGACTGGGTTATAACTGAGGCTCTGGGAGCTGGCTGCAGTCAAAACAGTCAGCTTAAAACAAGGGAACTGAACTGGTTCAAACACAGATCACAGAGCACAAAGCCACAAAAGAATGGTGTTTGATGTTCTGGAAATAGACACAAATTGGAAGCCAACAGAGGAATTGAGACAGAAAACATAGTTCAGTAGATGTTGATCATGTCAACTAGATATGTTAAATATGACTGAAAAAATGATTCAGAAAGAAACTGAAAAAATAAAAGACACCGCGGTGGTGTTCATTATTCACACGTGTGAGTTCTCTGGTCTGCTCTTCTCTCAGTTGTGACCCCTGTTAGGGGAGCACATGCCTTCTATGACTGTTTGCCCTCACACTCCTGACAAACACCTAACTCCTGTTTAGATCAAGGGCCATCTAGGCATGGGAGAAACATGGGACTGGATCCATGCTTCCACAATAAGCAGGGCTATGTTGCTATCAAGTGTATTCATTCCCCACATGGCAAGAGAGTAAATGATGCAGAACATGGGCTTGAGTAACTTCTAAAATCAAGTTTGCTCCAATGTAGAGACCTTTCTGCAATACACAGCAATAAAAGGAGCCCTTGGAGCCATTTTGCACCAATGTATTTCTCCTTCCCAACAGAATCTGCCATTATGAGCATTTGTCTGTGGGATGTGTAATGATGATGAAGAGTCAGAAGTGATATCAAAGGAAGGGGGAGAAACTGTCAGCTGTAGCACTGCTGATAAAGTTACATTCTGAAAACCTTTTCAGGTGCTTAGAAGAGCCAAGGATGTGCTCTGATGCTTTTTAATACATAGGAGAGACCTATTTTATAGCCTAATCAAATGTGATGAGTTATTCAGCTTAGTTTGGGCTAGGCACAATAGTATATCTCATGGAAAGCAGCATCTGGCTCAATACGATAGGACTTCTACCATAACAAATAATTTAATGATTACCCACTGCTCCCAGAGGTGTTTAAATTACATAAGCAGATTAAAGCACATTTAAACCTGTTAGTGTGCCTTGTCCTGAAACATCATTACAAACTGGCAGAAAATTCTGCAGAAGTACAGTTTCTCAGATACCAGACTTCTGACTGTGCCATTTTCTCCAGGATTTCATCATCCTGTTTGTCACCTGGAACAGTGAGAACTTCTATCAGGGAGAGCTCATGCTGAAAGGACTGAGCCAATGGCCAATCATAGAAGGGCAGACAGAGGCAAAAGTCTTATATGTTACTTTTCCACCCATTTCTGAAGTGGTCTACACAGAGGGGGCCAGGTTCTCAGCTGATGCATAGATCAGCACAGATCAGAGGCAGCCTTTCCAGTTCACACCATGTGAGAACATGGTGCTGCATTTCTTCAGATGAAAAGTCTTCACATGAGAAAATACTTTGTTCTTCACTGCAGTTCAACAAACCTCCTTTGAAATTACCATTAGGATTTTTTGCCTCACAACTGTAAATTTCAAAGAATTTTTAAAGTCTAAAAATCATAAACCAATACCTCCCTCATAAAGAAGTAGCCTGAGGTACAAGTAGCTCAGATGGCTTGATCTAACAGAAACAGAACTCAGGATACAATAGTAATGGCAATGGAACCACACTTTTGCTACACTAAGTTGCTGTCTCTGGCTAGATCTAAGCTGGTTTCTGGTGTACTCCTCACAAGGGGCCTATAAAGTACATACATCCAAGTTTACTTTCCCAAAACTAGCAGTCATTGCATACATCACTGCTTCCTTATATGACTGTAGTGAGGAGCTGATAAACATTCTCCAAGGCTTCCAGTTGAGAATTCTGTGATCCACTTTTCTTAATAATTCTTTCTACCTTGCTGGCTTCTGTTTCTTGTTTACACTGCATAGATATCACACGTTTTTCCACCCATAACTTTAGCTAAATGGGATTTACAACCAATGAAGGCTAATCCTGCATCATGTCTGTCTGGACACATGGACATCCTACCAGAACACATCTGATATGAAGGAGATGCTAACAGACAACATATGATATGAACAGCTTCCCTAAATATATTTAATTAAAGGATTGGAAAAGAGAGAAAGCAAGCAAACTTCCTTGCAAAAGAAACAGCATGTTCTTCTGGGATAGGACAACATGAAGAGAAGTATAAATCCAAATGATAATGGCTTTTACCTCACAGCATCTCTTCTTTCTCTCTGTCAAACTGCTCCTTATTGAAAAGTGTATGTGAAATATGGAGTGGGGGGGAGCAAAGGAGAAACTTTTCCCAATAAGTAACACACCCAGTTGTTCAATACATTGTTTTTGGTAATATATTGGAAAGCACCCGAGATAGAGTACTGTGAGGACTGGTAAGGAAGTGTTCATGACACTAGCTTCTGTAAATGTACACATTAAGAAAGGGTTAATAGCATACAGTGCATTGTTGTTTCAGCAGATCATCAGAGATCAGGGATAAAGTCCAGTTCTGTGCTCCAAAGGAGACAATACTGAATTGTAGACCAAAGGCACAGAGATGTGACATGGGTGCTGCCTTTCTCTGAAGCCTCAGGCACTGAGAACAAATTTGATGGAATTTCATTGTTTGAAATTTCACAACCGTTGGTATTGAGCAAGATGCAAAAATGTACTGAGTGGGGTAGGAGAAGAGAGAATTAGTTCTTTATTCATGTCTTTTTCATAGATCAGTTTGTCACTTCCCATACAGGAAGAAAAGATGGAAAGATGATACTGAGCTAACGAGAGGGGTAAACATGTACCATGTAAATCTCTGGATCACTGGTCATTCCAAGACTAAAGGATTGTCAGAGCAGTTCATTTTTCTAAGTCCACTATAAGAAGCTAGATTAACAGCTACCAAGTATAGCCATCAGCAGAACTTGAGTGCCTTGAACTTTGGTTATTTCATCACCCTAATAACTCATCATGAACTCTGATATAATCTTGTAATAGGGAGACTTAAAAGTGAAGATGCTTACTTCATAAATCTTCTCGAAACTCAATTTTGCACTCTTACCCTCAGCTTTATTTAAAAAGAAGATGAGATTAAAATAACCATTTATTCCAGTCCTTCCTTAGGTATGAATCTTCTTTTCATTGGGATGTACTAAGTGAAAACCCTTCTATGTTATATTCCCCAACACTAGACTAGTTAAGCCTGATTTTTCTAGCTCTTCAGAAGGCTGAGGACAGGACATTTTGTAAATTCTTTCAAGGGTGAAATCTGCAGCATGATTAAAATCTCCTGCTGCTGTTTGAAAAAAAAAAACCAAACAAAAAACCACCCAACCATCAACAAAACAAAACCCAAACCACAACAAAAACATCACCCACACAGACACGTTTAGATTCCCCAAAAAGCATCTGCAAGCAGTTTTAAAAGCGCAGTGTAGTGTCCACCAAAAGCAGGTGAATCTATATATGTTACTAAAAGCACAACTAAGGTTGATAGGGTTGCTACTTCCACACAAAGCAGTTTTCCTCCTACAGCCTTTTGAGTAGCAAGACTTGGTATTTCTGCGAGGAGAAAGCTGCATCATGCTGGGACTGCTACTTCTCTGCAGCTGCTCAACCACAGGTGCTCACACCCTGGGTACACCTATCTCCTGAAAAAAACCCAGCCAGCTACAAAGCAGGTTAAGAAACATGAACACCACTGCTCATCTGGATAAATGCATCTTTGAAATGGCTGTGAAAAAGGGCAAAATGGATCCCCTTGCTTGGGCTTCCTGATAATCTTAAAACAAATGTGTTCCCTAACAGACCTCTGTGCTCAGCTTTTCTCACTGCACGCGGCCGTGTTCCTGAACTGCAAGAAAGATGTAAGAGGATGAAACTGGTCTGTGCCACATCACTCCTGTTCCATCAACATACTGAGAGAGTGGGCTTACCATTTGTGCTGCTACATAGCCTCTGAAGTGACATTTCCACAAGCAAAGCCACTTCCATGAGCCTTGATTTCTAGAATAGCTATAACCAATTCTGAAAGCACCAGGAAGAAACAATCTGCAGAGCACCAGAAACCACCAGTTAATGCATTTGCCCTGCATCTTAAACGTACTGGTGGTGGCAGCTCTGCAGAGCTTCTTAGGTTCTTCCAGCCAGTGCTTGCAGTGGGATCCCATTTCCCATATGCTTGTTTTCTGTAAATCTCATCAGGCTGTCTTCAAGCATATCAAGGGACCCTTAGCAGACCCAAATTTCCTGACTCAAGGAATTATAAAGGCAATTTTTTACTGCTACTTTATCTGTACATTACATCTGTCCATATACCTCAGCATTTCACAAGATTCTTTCTGAACGTTAGAAAAAATTTTTTCAAGATACCAATTTCAGTTTCACAAGTCTTGCTTGTGATTCACAATTTTTTTGGTCTAGTCAAATGTTCTTGCTTGGATGTCATGCTTCAGGGCCTAATTCATCTTAGGATCTGGGGCATATATAAACCTTAGACTGGAGAGACCTATTTTGTTCCGTTTATCTTACTACCGAGGCCGAGTCATGCTCCATGGCAGATTTACTATTAACCACTCATATTAGTGCCAAAAAGTCTCTCTGAGAATGGAGGCTTTACTGTGTAGGGCACTATGCAAGCAGATGAACAGCCCTTGTCCAGAAGAATAACAACGCAACGAGTGTGCTCAAGCGCTGCCCTTGTTTTTCTTCTGTCACTAATAGTGAAAAGCACTGCTGATTCAGAGAAAAAAAAAATCTCTCTCCTGCCTTCCCAGAAACAAATTCAGAAATTTATCATGACTGGAGGGCAGATTCTGGAACAACAACTGTTGCTGCAGAGTTTATACAGGCTCTACACAACAAGCAAAATATAGGAGCTGATCTGCAAGAAAGTGCCATCAAAATAATTAAGAAAGATCATCACCTGCAGAGAAAACAGTTTTGTAGATAAAGAGCTGCAGTGCAGTAAAGGTCCTTCATGCTCTGACAGATGTAGATTTTAGAACATCACAAAGGGTAAGTAACAATGATATTGGGTTACAGTATTTGCCACGTACTGTGTCTTTAAGCCTTGGTTTCAAATTCTACATGCTCTGCTTGTATTCTGCACAGTGTATTTAACTTTGAGGATTTTATATCCTAGTCAGATATCAAAGAAATAATAGCTGAAATCAGAGCTCTTTACACAAAGAGAGCCTTTGCAAGCACAATGTTTTCCAAGGGAAACAGCTACTGGAAAGAAGAATTAACTAAAGAACTAAATTAAGAGAGAGAATGCAGGAAAATGATCAAATTTCTGACTTGAATTTGGCATGCTACTTTGTACTAAAAGTTTATTCATTCTCAGTAGAGAATTAATGTTTTCCTAACCAACATTCTTACCAACTGCATCTAAAAAAGTCCTTCCCTGAACTATTCCTATCAGGAACATATGTAAGGCTATTCTTTCTGTGCCAACGTTGAAATGAATTTTATTTGTAGCCCATTCTAACATTTTCAGTCTGGTAAAGTCCTTGCAGAGGTAACAGTTAAGCTGCAAATGACTATGAAATCGGGGGGAAAAAAACCACCGCCAACAAAAAGAACAAACCAACCAAAGAAACAAAAACCACCACCAAATAAAAACAAGCAAACAAACAAAACCCAAAAATAACCAAACAACAAAAGCAAACTCAATACAAAAGCAAATTTCTTCATTCTTCTGTTGTGTGTACAGCCTCCTTCTCACTGTCACACTACTGAGAGAAGGACAGGTGAGGTGTAATGGGGAAAAAAAGAAGTGTGGTGGATTAAGAGGAGCAAAACCAGGCAAGAGACAGAGGAATGGCTCGTGACACGAAGGGCACATAGGAAATGGCCACAGCAGAAACAGATGTTGATATATCCCAGCGTCTCATTGTGATGCAACCGATCCAACTCACCAGAGGTCATGCAGCGTAGGAAGAGTTTTCGTTTTCATTTGGAGAAAGATAAAGGTCACCATTCAAACCAACTAGCTGCAGGAAACTCCTGTCCGTGTCTTCTGCCAAATCATCTCTAATGTGAGGCCTGGCTCTGCTAGTGAGGCCTGGATATTGTTTAAGGGTGGGGCCTAAAACTCTCGTCCACTCTGTGGAGTCACAGAAGAAACAAATGTCTGTTTGGGGTTTTTTCTTTTCCAGCTAAGCCTTTCCCCATGTTTGCTAGGGCTTTTCAGACACAGAGCACTACTGGGACACTTAGATCCATCTACAGCAGCATTTCATAACTTGGTAAAAATCTATGTATTTACGTTTTCTTCCTGTGCTAAGTACAGATGGTGCACAAGTTAGCAGCCAGCTAAAAAACTGAATGGGAAAAAAACGTTCCTCAGAGGAGATTCCCTGTTTGGATATGTAGAAGAAGACTGTAGACAGGCCTTTCAGCAGCACTTTGTGTGTCCTGATCCAAGCTGCCAATAAGCTGGCTCCTCATCTCTTGACTGGCAGCATTCCCAGCCCAGAGACAGACATCCCCATACCACGTGGTCACTTTTATTCCTACTAGTAAGTAAGTTTCAGTCCTGGTGGAGTCAGTTTTTCCTCAGAATTTCCACTCAGATGAGAGAAAGAGAGCTCACAGCCACCACAATACTCACAGACATTAGCCCTGGCCAGCTGCAGTAAATCCTGCCCTATTCAATCACCTTATTACTGGAATAAAACATCATTCTATCACTTTCTTTGCTCCTCAAGTAGATAATTACAAGTCAACCACGGGTGATGCTGCTACCAAAGAACAGAGAGCCTGGTAAGAGATACCAGAACAACTCACCTGATTTTACTGGGATTTGCCTCAAACCTTCAACAACTGCCACACTGCAAAAGCAGATGCAGGCCCCAGAATGAAATCACAGGAGAGTGTCTGCATCTCAGAGATCTTTGATGAAGCCATTTGCTTCCCAGTGCTTCCGTCTCCACCAGAAACGGGGAGGCAGCAGCACCAGGTACTTCACACAGTTGTTGAAAATCCGTGTTCATTGACACTGGTGATGCATTTTGTGGTGCTCAGAGAGATGGCCCTAGAGAGCAATGAAAGCAGCAAGAGAAGAAAAAGGCTTCATGAGGGACTTGTCCTGCCAGCTGTTCACTGGGGTGTGACATTAACTGCTAAAGCAGCAGTGCAGTCACACTCAGTCTTTATTAAAGGCATCACTATGTGCATCAGACGATCTTTTTGGTGACCAGCAACTCTAAAACAGTTCTAACAGTCCTAAACAATGGTGAAACTGTCAGGGAAAGACTGGCATTCCTAGCATGTTACGTAAAAACATCAGAGAAGGACCCCTCAGCCATCCAAAACCAGACAAACAGCATATCAGCAACAGAAGGAATTTCAGCATGAGTTATTTGTGGCTATGTATTGATACAGGATTAATTTTACTACGTCTGTAAGACTTTTAAACCACTGTGGTAATTCAATTTCCCCAGCAACAGCTTTAAGAGTAGATAACAGAAAACTTCCTTAGAAGTAAATTAGGGTATAAAATTGGTTGCTTCACTGAAGTTTGTACTTTGTGTTAGTATATTTTGAAAATGAACAACCTAATCCTTTTTTATTGTCTGGTATCCCCTAGGGGCTCCTGGAACCAGTAATTCATTTACACATTGTATTCTTAGTATCCAGTATGGTTTTCAAGCTCTCTACTTCAGGTCTCCACATTACATCATCTTCCAAACATATAAAAGTAATATTTTTAAAGCAGGAAGTTGAAGGTGCAATCTTTTTGCTGGCCTCATCACAAATAACATTGAGAAAGTATTGGAAAATCAAGCTTTTCACCAAGCCACGGAAAACAGATGAAGGTTAAATCACAGCTATCATAGCTGGAAATTCTTTCAGATATCCTGCAAAGGCATTACATGATTACATGCTTCTGTCTGTTTTTTCACTCTGGAAAGAGATGTGACCAGACTCGAGTATACGAAAATAGGAAGGAAAAATAGGAATAGAAAACAGACAGGAAAAGGAATATAGCTCTGCACTAGCATTCAGTCATCTGTGATCCATTCATGTGCTCTTACTTTAAGATCTCACTAGATATTTAAGGACTAATGGAGCACTGATGCTGAAAGAAGTGATCCTACCTTTTACTCCCTGCTGCCATGGGCATGGTGCCACGCATTCACTCATTTTTCTTTAAAGTTGTGTGTTCCATAACTTTATTGTTGGTTATGGACAGGTCACATAAAACCCCTCTATGTCAGTTTGCCACACAGGGCTGAAGAGCTGTGGGACAAGGCTGAGATCCAACCCCTTAGCTTCTCATGCTTAGCCTCTACTATATACTGCATACACAAATCTCTGCCCTCCTCTTTCCCCCCCACATTTGCTAGTGGCATTTTATTAGATTGGAACAATCCTCACGACTACAAAAGATGGAGTTATGTTTGACACAATTCATGGTGTCATAGTAAATATTCAAAACACTTTATTTGGGTTTCTGTGCATATTTTATGGAGATAGGCATTTTTTCACTCCTAAGAGTGGGGGCATGCTGTTCTGTGCTATACATACTAAAGAAAATACTACATTTGTGTTGCCAGACCAGCTAGCAAAGTAATTCTAAATGGAGAAAATGAAGGGATGAACAACAAATTAAACTATCCTATTTTTTGCTAGCAGTCAAGAATAAAGAAAAACAAATATGAACACTTGCTATGGCCTAACACAGTATACTAAGTAATAACAATTGTCAGTATCACTGCTTTGTTGCACAACTGGGTCAGCCAGCTCAGGAAAGCTGTGCAAAACATGCTGAGGTCAGAGCAGTTGCAGTTATCGAGGACATACCCAACACACAGCTGGTGATCTCCTAAAGACAGACTCTATGAGGCACTACCTTTGCTCTGGTGGCCAAATTCCAATTAACCAAAGCAAAATTAAAATTAAAAAGTAAAATAACAAAAAGAAAAGCTCATCTTCAGTGTATACATTCGTTCCAGATAGTTGATACTTGAGTGGTCAAGCCACACCTCAAATACCATAAGCATATCTGTTACAAGTCCCTCTAGAAGAAGCAGTGCCTCTGGGATACCACCACAAAGGGAAATCAAATTCATTTCACAGTGTCAGAAACATTCCAGCTGCAGGACTAGGTTTATTTGTTTATTTTCACGACTCTTACAAAGCAAATCCATGAAATTCTGTATTGGAGGGAAATCTTTCCCAAGATCTAGTTATGAAAAAAACAAACCTCCCCAGACTGTGTGTGGCCTCATTCTCAGCTGTGCCATTGTTCATTAGCTGTAAATAAGGAGGAGGCTGAGGATGAGGTCCATAAAAAGCCAGTGCATTTCTCTTATCCTGGGGCCAGTTCTGTGCTAGCCCAACCCTTCCATAGATGAAAGGAATCCAAGAGCTGCTCTAATCTCTGTCAGCTGCTTCACCAAAGCCCTGTGCCAATGGGGAACTGCTGAAGCACAGCCCAGCCAGGTTCCTTCCCTCTCCCCCCATCATAATCACCATGCATAAAGCTGCAAGAGAGAGTGAAGTGGGGAGGTGAAACAGGGAGCTGTGTACAGAAATGATCACTCTCCCAGGAATCACTTCCCACCCTCCTTTCAACATACCAGCAGTGAAAAAGGAATGAAAGGGAGACTCGTCCCGAGCCTCTGTGTGTATCAGGTGCATTTATTGTTACCTATAGCCAGTGTTCTTCCTCAGAAATCAACAGAAATGGCCCCTCTGGGTTAACAACGTCTCGTGAGAAGTTATCAAAAAACCTTAGGACACCAATGTCCTCTAGGAAATGTAGCTTCATGACTTTAGAGTAATGAGTCTACAGTATTACTTTAAATTTTAAATAACTGTGTGCTAGCTTAGCACAATTTAACAAATGTGGATGTTTGAATATCAGCTGGATTTCAAAGCTGTTTTGGGACTGCAACGATAAAGTGTTCCAACTCTGCAGACCAAAGATCACCTTGGCCATGGAAGACAAGGAGGGATGGGCAAAGCCTTTCTCTGGTAGATTTTGGAAGCCCGGTGACAGTGAAGCTGTTTCCTGCAAATACACATACCAAGGAGGATTTGTATCTTCTCACTGTCCCTGCAGTCTGCAGCATCAACTCAGCAGTGTACTTGTTCCAAGGGGAAAAATTAAACAAACAAACAAAAAAGGTCACTGAAATTGTAGTCAGAAAGAAATATTTCAGTGCAGAAATTCTGTGAAGATGAAAGAGCCCCTGAGCAGGCACAGAGCACAGCAGACCCTGGAGTGCAAGTGATTTATCACCACACAGTCACAACTGCTCCTTCTAACGACTGATCAAAAGCTGTGGACATTACAGTGAACCACAGACCTTTTTGCTAACCTCTTGTCTGCTGTTCTTCTTTTGAATACTCATTTCTGAGCTCCACCAGAAAAGCTGGCATCCATGGGAGACAGGCAAAAGAACAAAACCCAACCGAAAACAAAACACACAACCCAAACACAAAGGTGTGGGAGGGTTAAAACTGAGGTCATGCAGCCACTGTGGAGATTTACTGCTTTTTGTGCTGGGTATGCTGTTGGTCTCCAGTGCTGCCCAATGCCCTTTTACTGAGCTATGCAATAGAAGAATATTGTTTGTTTGTTTTTGAAGTAGGGAAGTCCCAAACACTATATGCTAGAAGAAAACAGTTTTTGTTTTCATTTGATAGTTTAGTTCTGTGGAAGGAAACCTTGCATTCAAAGTAGAGAATTTATGCTTACAGCAAAGTCCAATTAAAAGAAAACCAGCAAAACTCTTGATGAAAAAATTTTTGCCACTCAGATTACATTTTAACAGGTAGTATTTTGTGCCAGCACTCTCCATGTTTTGTTAAAAAACAAACTAAAACAACAACAACAAAAAATAAAACAACAACCTAAACAGTTTCCATGGAGCCTTCTGGTAAAAGTGTTCATCATCAAAAGAAATGTTAGAAATGGAAATAGAGGGAAATTTAGCAACATACAGTATTGCCATGACTTGAATTTGTGGAGGAGTTTGGGAACCCCTTTGCCTAGTATTGCTTCCCACATGACCTCTTCTCATTTGGGGTGGTGTATGGGGAAGGAAATACTTGGTATTTAAATACCAATTCTGCTCCTTAACTACATGTATCTATGAATAATTGACAGTCCAGCCTCTTTAGCTTGATTTTTCTTCAGTGACTCTATAATAGAAGTGGCATTCAAGTAAAACCTATGTTTTAAAATATATTCATGAATTATTTCCCCATTTTCCTAGCCAAATAGCATGCAAATGGACTTTGTGTATTCAGTGATGTCAGAAATCAAGCTGGCAAACAGTGGTGAACAGCACAAGAACCTTCCCACACCCATTCCCATGTCAGAACTCTGCACCAGGAGCACACAGCAGCTGTCCAGCATCCCTCAGCTTTTGCATTACTGTATTTCTGGAGTATTTAGCATATAGCATTAGGATGTATTTTGTTATTTTTGTTGGAACATTGCCAATGTAACCTCACATAAATACAAGGTGCAGCAATATTCCTGGAATGACACCTTCATACTCTCCAGCAGATGCTGGATGGCCACACACACGAGCTAAGTGCTGAATGCCCAAGGTCGCAGCGTGGAACCAAGAGATAGATACTGAAGGTATGAGAAAAGATACTACAAGTTGGATTTTTTTAGTGTGTGTTTTTGTTGTTTCATTGTTTTTGCTGGTTTTGTTTGTTTTTAACAGCCATGTACTAACTACAAGGCAACCACAATGGGTGAAGAATGAGTCATACCTGTCATATCTTTGAATAAGTGAGCACCCAAGTGAATCCCATTTTATACAAACTATGCTGAATATATATTCAAACGTAGGTTGATTATTAAAAAAACATAAAGCAATTCTCATACATTTAAGTAGCTTTAAAGAAACCTATGTAAAGGATAAAAAGAAACCATTCCTTGTTCCTTATGGGCAATACCATGAAGCAAAGAAACACCATGACTCCTGGCCAAGATCCTTGCTGTTAACACAAACCAAAATCACACAGGTAAGAATCAGTGCAATGGGAAAGCACCATAAAGCCTGAAATGTAAAACTTCAAACTTTCTGCTTTAATTACTCAGATCCGGACCTTGGGCCATGGCCAAACAGTTTTGTTACTGCTCAGAACAGGGAGTGTATACATATGGCTGTAGAAAAACAGCTTACCCCAGAGTGCATCAGAGCAAAGACTGTTCTAATTAACACCTGCTACTAATAGTTCCAAAGGGTCATTCTGACATAGGAGGATTCCATAGAAAAGAAAAAGACTTTTTTTTCTTGCTTCAGCAGCTGTAAAAGAAGGGGAACTGGGCTTTCCTATGCCATTCTTGCTGTGAGAGGGAATAGATCTTCTAATATATGAGAGAACTTGGTTAAAGGAAGTTTTGAGATATGAGAATGTCCCAAAATACATTTTGCAGCACTGGAAAAGTCAGGCCTATGATATATTTTTCTCCACATAATTATAAAACCTTTCTGTTTTAGTCAGCTTCTTCAGATGACCCTGTCTTTGCCGGAGGGATTACTTTGTGGAGACAGGAGAGGGACTTTTTCCCAAAGCTTATTCTTCCCAAAGCAAAAAAGCTGATATTATTTTGAATTAAATTGAATTGATAAGCCCACTTGAGAAAAGGTACTTTAACTTTGTTGTCCTCAGAAGAGGAGCAAGGAGCAAAGGATATCCTTTTCCCAAGCAGTCCAGTTCTTGCAGTTATACTAGAATGAGCTTTTCAATTTTCCCATGTTATACTTTAAGTCTTTCCATCCTACACAACCACCAAGCTGTAGGCACATTTTCACTTGACAGTCTCAATACCCCAAGTCCTCATCTCCCCTCATAGCATCCTCTTTGTGGACTCTGTATCCCATTACTTGGTGTTTGGCAAGAAACCCTGAGTGAGGGGCAAGGGAAGAACAGGAGAGTTAGGTGCCATCAGTCAGTGGTATTTTTTTATGTTCCTCATTATTCATGGATCACAGGAAAGCTCACATCTACTGACCTCTCTTACCCTTAGCAATACTACTTGAAGTATATTTTTATGAGAAGTTTTGAGCACTTATTTCTTCTTAAAAAAAAAAATCTAGAAAATTAAATTAAAAATAAAGGGAATGTGTTGTTATGTTCCTGCAGACATTTATCTAATGACTAATGTTGTCCATGAGTATACAAAGTTATACAGAGGCATAAATGTTTCAGAAGTCTGGTCCAAGTCTGGTAAACCACTTTTAAATCAGGAAATTCCAATGGAAAGGTTACTTACATTTGCATCTGTATTATTTTCTGTTCTTGCTTCCGTTTTTGGTTAAAATTTTAATATAATCCTAGTCTCTTAGTCTATACTACAAATAAATAAAGGGTTTAAGCTTTCATTGGGTCTAAGACTAATTATACCACTCAAGCAACTATGAGACCCTGGAGAGGAATGTTGTTTGTTCACATTTAGTATCTCTTAAAAAAGCTAAAGGAATATGAAAATGTTTGCTTGTACAAGTAAGTCAGACCTACCTTTTGCAAACCAGTGTGGTAAAGACCTGAGATCTTTGAAATTTCTCAGAGCTTTTCATCTTAAAAGCCCACTTTTAATGGTGGGCAAGCCTGCCTTTTTGAGACAGCCTCAGCACAGATGAGCTTGAGCAAACCAGAGAAAACAAACAATGAATGAGGAATATCAGAATACAATGAACTGTTCTGCAGAAATAACTAGTCCTTGCAGTGCATCTAGAAACCTGTCAGAACTGAAACCACTGGCTTACACATTGCATGAGTGAGGATGCACTGACAGTTCACAGACATAATTCTTAACATATAATCAACACTGAAATGTATCAGAGTCTTTACTGAACTTTAGATCTGGCTCAAGTACTATGCAACATATGAAAAGGAAAAAAAAAAAAAGGACCAAAGGGACTATTTTACTACACCTACTCTACATTCATTTTTCAGATCCATTTCCCTGCTACAGATGCACATGTGCCTGCACACAGGAGTGACTTTCCTAGTACACATGGGCACACCACACTGAGTCCTTCTGCTATGCATACAACAACAGCCAAAACATAAATAAGACCTAAACAGATTAACATTTTACCACCTTCAGTATTCTTAAACTGCCAATAATATGAGTTAAGAGTTTTTTAACGGCTTACTAAGGAATAAAAAAGCCCATAAAAGTTTCTTGTATCTCATACCCAGCTGGTACATGAACCAGTGCTATCACAACTTCACATTCTTTCCCCATTATCAAGTCTCTCAGTTGAGAAAAGAAAATCACTCTTACCTTCCACTAGGGATGTAGTCCTTTTTCTAATGAAGCACATGCAAAGCCAAACAACGAGGATGATAAAATAAAGACAACTTGAAAGATTAACAGCATTCAGCTGCACTGCCAGAGCAGGGATTATCTGCTTAGTGCCACACCTCAGCTGTGCTAATTGAAGTGAGGATAAGGTGGGAAAGACCAGCCCTCACAAGAGGAGTCCAGGTTCTATTTCACAACATTTCCCTTTGACATCATCTTCTCTACGGACTTAAAAAAAAACCAAACCAAACCAAAAACCCAAACCACAACCGAACACTGGAGCAGTCTCTAATGCATCCACTCAGTGGAAATTCTCAGTCCTATTTACTCACATTTTAGCTGAAGTCCTATTACTCCCTGAGTATGTGCAGTGTAGGAAGGTGAACTGAAAGCTTCCTCCACAGCCTCTTGTCTGTGGCCTGATCCCTGCCCTGGAAGAATGATGGATATTTTGAGACATAAGAACAATCATAATATAAGGGATATATAGATTTTCAGCATATTTCTTCACCACCACCTCTCAAAACATCAAGAATCCTCAACATATGACATGGATTTGTGTTTGCATTTTCTTTTCTGACATTGTTTTTTTCTCTTGAAGGCAGGATACAGCATTAGATATAACAGGGGTCTGGTCTTTCTGCCTTTTCAGTCTCCTGACTCAGCAGTAAGTGTACTGTCATTTTGAAAGATGGATTGCTGCTGACCAGGAATCCACTACAATCACCAAGAAATTTCCCAACAGTGTCAGATGATAGTTGAACTGGTGGCCACTCATAACCAACACCCAGAAGAGAGTCAGTGTTAACAAGTTCACAGTTACCTCCATGGATGTAGCTCCACACTACTACTTTGTTTGGAATTCTTTCTTTGATGGATTATGCACAAAGTGACATCATACAATGTACTAGAATTTTGTTACAAAACTATCTTTGTGCTCTTCTTTCTAATGATTGCATTCATTATGCCTCATCCAAACTGTATGGTAAAGTCATTAGAGATAGGGCCACTATTTACACATTTGTGAAGTGTTTTGCAGTTTGTCATATTTAGAACACATATCTTTATAATTTTATTTTTCCAGCATTTAATCTGTCTGTCTTATCTGTATAATAAGTGAAAAAAAAAAACAAACAAAAAACAACCAACCAACTGATTAAGTGAAATTAGGAAGGAAATAACAGGACTTTTTTTTTTTTTTTTTTTGTGGGAGAAGAATAAAAGCTGAAAGGGATGGAACAAAATCAAATACAATCTATTCACAAATATGCACAGCTTTTCTAAAGATGTCATAGCATATCCATTCCCTGTTGAAATATTCTAGGCTATGATTTTCAATGCACTTGAGACACTGATCATGCCTATATGCCCTCTGGGGTCTCTCTCTAGTACAACAGCTTTATCTAACCAGCAATCAGGTGGATTAGATTAGATGAAGTTTTCCATTCAGAAATAACAAAGCTTCATATATTCCCATCTCCACCACTCATTTCTAGACAATGACATAGTATCTCTTTTAGCAGTATCATATTTTTAAATGAATTAGGAAAATGATCCTGCTTCAAAATAACTCAGATGAACACAAGGGTGTTTTTCAGCCCTTGATTCAGTTTACTACAAGGTCCCAGAAATACTTGTGCCAGCAAAACTGAGAGGAAAGTGCCAATGGTAGTGACAAAGTAGGGCAGTGGGTGCTTTGGTTCTTGTCCCGTAGGGCATGGCCTTCTAGAATGAACTGAGATTTTTTAGACACTCGTTTTAACATTTGGACAGCACTCAAGTTTCAGTGGGAGCAACCACTAAGCTTTTTTAAGCACCTGGAAGCAGCAGACAAATGATGCAACACATTCTCCTGATAGACAGCCACAGACAACACTAAATATTAGTTTTTTTTCTGTTAGGACCTCATCCAAAAAAAGCAAGTAGCAAAATCCCTTTCAATTATTGGTCATTACGTTAGATGTTTTATTCTGTATCTTCATTTGTTTCAACAGGATGGCTCTTCTTCTGTTTAAGAGTTCCCACATTATAATAGTCCACTGTTTATCTAATCAAAGAGACTTGTGTCAGAAGCTTTGGAGAAAAATCCTTGAGTGTTCTGCCTGTGAGGAGCAGCAGGTGCTCTGCTGGAGTTTAAGGCAGCACCACTGTCCTTTCCCTGCTCCAAACCCCACACTGGTTTTCAGTATGCAGAATAGCACAGTCAATTAGTGTGCCATGTGAACTGAGGATAGCAAAAGGGATTTACTCCATTTAATTCAGAACATTATATCAGTTCCTGCTAATCTTTTCACTGGAAATTCATGACACAGAAAATCCTTTACAAAGGTGAAAGGATTTCACACACAGGAAGCTTATCTTATCTCCAGCACTCTTCCGAACTTTGTACTAAATTCCAGGAAGTATCGATTTTTAAATTTATTTTTACATTACTGGAATATATTCAAGAGCCTTGTATTCTGAACACTGAAAGAGGTTAAGGTCTTGTATTTTATCTGGGAAAAGCTAGAACATCCCAACATTTCACAGTAGTCACTTAGCACTTTCGTGAGGCCAGGGCCGTATTTAGCAAATGTGCGGCCTGGTGTGAAATCCTCACAGAGCAAGTAGTAGAGAAAGATACGTGCAAGTTTCAGGGCAAGGAAATTATGGAAACCAAACTGAATATATAGAATCAGAGAATGTTTAGGGCTGGAAGGGACCTCCAGAGGTCATCTAGTGCAGCCCCCCTGCAGCGAGCAGGGGCACCCTAAACTAGCCCAGGCTGCTCAGAGCCTTGGCCAACCTCCCCTGCAATAGCTCCAGGGATGGGGCCTCAACCACCTCCCT
>JAOEGS010017970.1:28655-49182 GCA_025447755.1 Corythornis vintsioides | reverse complement strand
AATACTGGTGGCAACAGCATTGGACCAGCACTGGTGATGTGTAATCCTGTGTCAGCTGCAGATACAGACCCAAAATATTCTGAGTTCTTCACAAGGGGAATGAATGATAAAATCAGTCATGCCCAAGTGTCAGAGAAGACCAACTCTGGATGTTTCCCTTTCCCTTCTTCCCTTTCCCTTCTTTCCCTTTCCTATACCATTCCCAACCCACACAGATATTTATGCTAATCTAGAGCCTCCCCGGTGCATGCCAGCAGAATCTTTTTCCCTTCCCAGTTCTTAGGGAGTTGCTGCTAAAGTTGTGAAGACACCTCATTTCCACAATTAATGATGCATCTTCTTCAGTTGTGCTCCTCAGCCCATACTTAGCCCTGCCTTGCCACCCTGATCCAGCTGGTTATGCAGAAGGATAGAGCCAACATCCAACACCCCACAAAGTGCTGCTAGGGACTCCCAGCTCTGATGTATTATGTCTCTCCCATTGGGTCAGACCTCATGGAAACAACTTTGATCATTTTCAGCAAGTAAGAAGAGATAAAAAGAGGGATCTTGGGAAAAGAAGCTGAAGGCAAATTAATTCTGTACCATGGGAACAGACATGGATGTAAGACCTGTGGAGATAAGGGGTCTATGGAAAAATTAATAGGAATATTACCAGGTTGAACTGATCTCCTTTTGAAAAAAGAGAAGAATGTGAGTGAATTCACCACCAAAAGAGCCTCTCAAGGGACAGTTCAAGCTCTGTGGGTGAGTTTCACACCAACTCAGCATCTCAGGATGGAGATGCAGAGGGGATTTGTCCACTGCCTGACTCACTGGGCTTCTGCCTTCTGGTTAAGTAGTGCTGCAAAGCAGAGAGAGAGGGGTGTAAGAGCCTTTCAGCAGGCAATTAAAAGCAAAATGTTTTCTGTAATATATAAACAAACCCATTAAGTCTGACTTTAATGGGGCTGAGATTTTGTGATAAATAATTTAAAAGAAAGCTTAAAGTGATTTTCCAACTTTTTTTTTTCCTTTTAAAATGTAGTTACAATGCTTCAGTACTTTATATAGCTTGAATGTTTAATCAATTGTCATTTAAAGAGAGTTCAGTTCCTGGAGTTTTGTGATATATGTGTGCTAAACAAGCCACTTGAATGTCAAAAACATGGAGAAGCAGCTTTTAGGTTGATACAGATTTAACTCTATGTAGTGGCTTGGACATGGGTAAAGCTTCCACCCAACATCTTGACTGCTGTCTGTAGATTAAAAAAAGTCTTGAAACGACTTGAGTTTCTACTGCTGTAGCACATAGAGGTTATGAGACAGCAGGCAGGGCACTGGACAGGGACCTGTTCATTGCTCACCTGCTCCCTGGCTCCATTCAGTACCTGGCACAAGCTCAGGTTTCTCTATCAGCTCCCAGGCAAAATCCCAGTCCTGCCTCAAAAAGTCCAGAGGCATGGGAGTGCAGGAGTGAATGTTTGCAAGGAGCAGCTGGTGTTTATGGTGCACTAAATGCACTTGCCAGGTTCCTTATGTAGGTATTTCCCCCCCACACCCCCCGTGTTGGTTGTGATTAAGGACGTCAGGGGTGATGCGCTTCTCAGCGAGTGAGAATTTATTTGGCTTCCATTAACACGAAGCCTGATGAGATGGGAATGTTCCTCAGTGGCTTTCAACATACACATTTAAAATGTCTTGTAAATTGGCTAAGACTTTGGACTTCCCATCAACTGTGCAGATTCCATCACTGAGGCTGAACTGGCACTGCTTCAGGGACGTCACTGGAGTTCCACTCCAACCCTCAAGTTGCTTTATAAAAATCCCAAACCCTTGTCTTGATCCTTCTTGCTCCTCCTGACCTGTACTAAGACCAAAAAGATGCTGAGCTCTATTTTGCAGAGGACAAGCAGGCTTTAAGAACCAGAAGCCTTTATAATGTGTTTTGTGAAAGCTCTCATACATGTTTTAAGATGCTGAAGTGCTCTGGGATTTGGGGTACACAGAAGTTTATTGATGACCCTTTCCAGGCTTCATCTCCTACTGATATGGGGCTCACTGTGGAACTTTCAAAAATTGTATCCTCTTGTGTTCCTTTAAGTGACTTTGTTTTTGTGTCACAGTGCTTCTGCTGACTGGAAGACTGCTTGGTCCCCTACCTTTGCCTAGATGTTAGCATCACTGACCACCCCATGGCTTCGTGGGGATTGAACTGGCATCAAAAGTGTTAAGTGGGAAGAGAGGGTCTCTAATGTGAACAGATTGGCATTGTACTCTCACTGCTCAGAAATACAGCATTAATTGCCCAGATAGCTTTAAAAATAACAATAATGCACATATATATTTAAAATTATAAAAACAAGCAAATGAATATGAACATAATTAGAAATTCATTGCAAAAGGGATCAAATCCTGCTCTGAGCAGCCACACTATAAATGGTACTGTGCAGTTCCAGCTTTCTACCACTGCAACTGAAATCACAGCTCATTCCCACAGAATTCCCTAATCATTGTTCCATTAACTCATATAACTGTGTAGGACTAGAGCAGATTTCTCAATAAAAATGATGGATAAGTAAATTGGGAGAATCACTCTACCACTTAGCAGGTGTGAAAAGATTGACAGTCCCAGCACTGCTGAGGGAGGATTGTGTGCAGTGACTGGAGGGTGTCGTTGTGTGGAAAAGCTTGTGCGTGGCTGGGGAAAAACTGCTGTCATTTTTTCCTAGGGTGCACAAATGGGAAATGGTGGTGCTGGAACTGGATGCTGGAGGGCTACAAACACCCTGTGAGCAAACAATGTGCAGCACAGCATGGGCAGCTGGCTCTCACTATGGTGACAGTAACTGTGAAAGCTGAAAGTGACAAGAGCTCTCAGCATTGCAGAGACATGTCTGGGTGTGGAATCCAGTGTGGCTGTCTCTGTGCTAGATCTGAGGGCAAACCCACATGCCTGGGACATGTTCCTGTTTTGGTCTATTGGTCTATAGAATGGAAACACTTTCCACAACGTTGCAAGAGCCACTGTGTGCATGAACTAGGGCCTTGTTAATAGCACATTTCTCATCAAAGTGATAGTACCTTTGATACCCCTGTGTCCCCCACTGCCCAATGCAGCAGTGCCTCTTGATGGAGATGCTTCTGTCCAAGACTGTGGACAGAGAGAAGTGTACCCTCCCTTTGCCCTCTGTGTTGAGACACGTCTGAGTAGGGTGTGTCAGGCACATCCCACAGGTAGATGTGTCCCAGAGGGTGAGCAGGAAGGCTGGGGTTAAGACAATTCAGCAAAGTGAAAAAGGGCGACAGGGAGGATGGTCTTGTTTGTGGCTGAGACACACTAGCCCTCCAGGGAACAGGCAGGAATTATACAGCAGTAGCCTTGATTGCATGGATAATGGGCAAAACTTGTAGGTCTGCTCCTCTGTCCTGGTTAAAACCCAGCCTGAGCTCCTCTCTCCTCAGAAAGGAGGCACAGCTTCTCTGCTTCCCTCCAGGGACTGGCAACCTGCAGGAACAGAGGAAGCTCTGGAGGTTTGCACAGCACAATGGTGTTTGACACTCTGCTTACACATGGCTCCTAGCTCCTGTTAAAAGCATGGTTTGAAAGAAATATCCCTTTGGCCTTTTGGACCCCCTCACACTAGCATCGCTCCCTGAAGCTCCTTTTCAGGCTGCTCTGATCCCAAAGCCAAGAACTTATATTTGTCATGAAATTCCCAATGGTCCTCCCATTCAGTATTTCTGAGCATTTATCACATACTCGACTAATCAGCAAATGCCTATCAAACTCAGAGATGAAAATGCCATTGCCATTTTTGTGTTGCATCCAGAGAGACAGAAGCAACACAAGGTCCTGTGCCTCTCCTAGGACTGCGCCTCTTACTAATGGCCAGGCTGCAAGAGCAGGAGCACTACCAGAGCTACTACATTGTTTGCTGGGCATGCTGGAGGGTCATCATCACTATTCCCTTCCCTGTCCTCACCAGCCCAGCTCACTGGACTGCTTCCCCATGCCATCTCAGAATAAAAAAGAGAGGAAAGAGAAAAAAGAAGGGGGAGATCGGGATTCATTTTCGTACACAGTGCCTGGGGAATTAGGTGTTTGTTGTAAAGATTTATTGAGTGAGAAACAATTCTTCACCTAATCCCTTGGCAGGGGGAGCTGCTCCAGCTAACGACTGCTCAGTAATTAGCAGTGGAAAATCCCCCACTCCCTCCTCTGCTGTGCCTTGAAGGTGTCTCAGATGCTATCAAATCTAATGCTAAACTGTACCCCAGAGTGATGAGCAGGTCTCAGTGTCCTGCAAGACTGTCAGGGCACTCTGCCAGCTCCAGAGACAAGGGATTTGGATGGGGTGGTTAGCTACTATCCCTCCTCTTGGCCACCCTCCAGCTGCACTTTCTGAAAGTGGCAGAGAACCTCTGACAGCCCAAAGACACCCTGCCTGGCCTCCTGGGGTGCCGTAGGGGTGAAGAGGCTTCCCTGAGCATATTTTTCCTGGCTGGGTTGCTTTTGGTGGGCTTTGCTGCCTGGCAACGCTAGTTATACACTCCTAAGCCCAAAGGTCAGAGCATTTGCCACAGTCACACCAATGGGTGGGAGGAACCTCCAATTAGGGAGAGTAGAAGAGGAAAAAAGTGAAGAAAAAGACAAATAACTGTCTATTACATGGCTCTAAGCTGCTCTCATCCTATGGGTGATAACAGCATGAAACAGTGAGTCTCTATCACAGGGGATGTCCACAGTGTTGCTGGGGCCACCTCTGCTGGGAGGGAGATGACACTTCTGTCCCAAGCCAGCAATGAACACCATGATGTGCAGGGAAAGTCAGTGGTTAGACCAACAAGAGATAGAAGAATTGTAAGGGACAGACTGCTGGAAACCACTGCATCACACGGTATCATCCTCTGTGTCTCCAAAGCTGTCACTCATCCATTGCAGTGAGCAATTTCCTTATAGATCCTGAGGCAAGTGGCATCAGAGAAACCCAAGATGTTCTCAGGGGTTGCAAAGAAAGCAAGCAGAGTCCTGCTGAAAAATTAGCCTGAGGCTGGCTTCATTACACAGTTGATGTGCAACATCAAGGAGCAGAGATGGCCATATGTTGTGCCACCACCACTGCCTTTCCCCACCGTGGGTGTCCATGAGCTGGCAGCCAGAAAGGCAGTTAAGACAACATTTGCAGAGTAATTCTTCGGTGTTGGTCCTGGGTGAAAAGCACTAACTACTTACAGAAGTGAATGTTAATACCTGAACCTGGGAATTCATTCTCCAGCTTTTGCTTTTTGAACCTTATCTGTTGTTTGCTACAGAGCATCATGAATTATTGCAGACATGCAGTCCCCTGTCACTGCATGTGGGCAGCCCCTCATCAGTCTTACTTAGGACTAAGGTGGGTGTCTACAAGCTATTCCTGAAATGCATTTCTACAGCTCCCTTGAATATCTGTTTTTTGTTTTTTTGTTTTTTTGTTTTTTTTTTTAATGGCAGAACTCTGACAAAACCATTCCCACGAGCCAAGATTTTCAGAAGTGACTGATGGCTTTGGATGGCACTGTTAGGGTGCTCTTGTAAGACTGAACTGTTGAAGGTACTACTGTCCAGGTCTTGTGAGACATCTTACACTTCTGAGAGGCCTTAACCATGATCTCAAGATTATGTTATTTTCAAAGTGACACAGCCAGGAGAGGCACAAGACACTACCTTCTCTGGTAAAGAATGAGGATCAGCCTGGAATAATCCAAGAGTGATGTGTCTTGGGTAAAAAATCCATAAGCATCAAATGTCCCCATGCTTTTCAAATGATGCGAAGCAGGTCCCCTGGGCCATACTTTGCACCTCACCTGATGCATGATATGGATTTTTAAGAGACACTGACAACAAAGAGACTTTTTCATAACAGAGCACCTGCTTGTAGCATTTTCCATAAATTTCCTGGTATTGCTGGCAAGATTTTCAACTCGCTTGATATATTGTTAATAGTAGCTATGAAAGTAATTAACTGAGGAGAATGATATTTAACTGTCAATAAACCTTTGGAACTTTGCCCTCTCTCCTGCACATTCAGACATTCATTCTGCAAAACATTTTTCCTCCCCTACCCCTCAGCTTCTGTCCTTCTCCTTTTCACAGCTCCTTGGTAGCACCTTTTTGCTTCATCTGGCTCAAGTTGTTTGTCCTTTGCATCACCAAAGCTGCCTGTCTGCTCTCAGTCCCAATTTGGCAGGATATGATGTCTCATTGCTGCTGTGTGGCCTCTAACCTCCCATCACTGAAAGCCTGTCTGGAGCTTTCTCCTGGACTGGAGGTAATCTCTTCTGTGTCCTCTGGGGCTTGTCCCTAACAGGGTTCTGCTGGGCATTGCAATGGTGGCATAACACGAAGATGGAGAGATTCAAAAAGAAAGTTTCTAATAAAGAGGTGGTTGTTTACCATCCAGACACCAGCTAGCTCCCAACAGCTGCCCTTGCTGAACTGTTTAAATCCAAGCCTCGTGACTCAAAGGGCATTTCTTTCATTCTTTCATATTCCTCCTTAAAACCTGCCTTTCAGCAAAGCTCATCATTGCTAATGCTTATTCTCCCTCCCTCTGGAAAAGCACCTCCTGGATGGGCTGCTCTGATGGTGTCAGCTCTGCATGCTTGCCACCACCAGAGGAGCCCTGAGGACTGCACAGCTACCTTGAATTGTGCAGCGTACGCTCCTGACACTTAAATAATACCCCATTTCTCTGCACAATGGCCCTATGTATATAAGAACCTTGCAGGGAACAGTACATTACTGTAGCATTAGAGCAGATGTGTATGTTGCTTATGTCATGGGTTTTGTAAAGGAAATCTGGAGAGGGAGGGGTAGAGGCAGATCTTTTGCAAGAAAATATAGTGGGTGAGATAAAAAACCAAACTTCATAGAAAAAAACAGCTCTGGTATCTTCATGTAGCAGACTTCAAGGACCTTGCTGATTCAGGGACTCTCTGAAATACGTTTTCCCTAGAACATAATCCTCTGGGTTTGAAAGGCAGACCAGAGCCTGACTTTAAGGTACAAAATTGTTCCTGGATTCACAAAGATGTTCCTTCATGAGATCAGCACAAAAAATCTCTACTCCATCCAGGAGAAAGCAGTGAGGGATTTGCTTCCTCTTCAAGGCTCCCTGAGGCTTGGACGGAGAGGTAGTGCTCTGAACTTCTCTGCTTTAGTTGTGCATGAACTGTTTAAAATTAAGACACTGCAGATCTGGACTATCCTGAGTGACAGCAACCAAAGTAGGTATCTGGGAATAGACTTTTTTTTTCCCACTTGAATGTTTCACTGGCATCTCCCTATCAGATAGAGTTTGGTACACCTGAGTTTAGGATCAATAGCCCATTTTCTTGGACATACTGCAAGAGACAATATGGAAGAAACAGCAGCCAAAATAGCAACAACAGAATTTGGAGCAGGAAGATTAGTGTCAGCAGCAGGCACTGATCAAGCTGTTCTCCTTCTGTCACCATTTTGAGTGTTTATTGTGTAACACTCCAAACTGCTGACGGTTACAGGGCTTCACCAGGGAGAAGGGGTAAAGGGCAGCACAAAGCCTCTGTAGCAATGTATGAGCCCAACCAGCTGCTTCGTGCCAGAGCTGGATGCCTTCCTTCTCCACTCACAGCATGATCAAGCCCACCCAACTCATGTCCAAGTCACACATCCTGGGGAAACAGTAGATTTTCCTCTTTGACAATCTGGTTATAATCCTGAAGCCTAAAGACCTTGAAATTTCTGCCATTGTACAGTCCGTCTGCCCTTGCTCCCTGCCTTTCCCCATGGCTTCTCAATCTGTTGGCCAATGTCAACAAACTTTGTCAGGGAGGTAGAGGTCTTCAAGCTATGAAATTCCTGCGTGTTTCATAAAAACAGGAGACTGAGTTGAGGATGGAGAGAGCTCAATCAATGTCCATGCAGGCCCCCACAGAGCTCCTGGCTGCTACACATCCCATGCTTTGCCCAACAGGCAGAGGTAAAGCACATGGCATAAGACATGATCATCACCATATTGTGCCAAGTAGAAAAAGTGCTGAGGACATAGAGATGGTGTGAGAAGACCCTCAGGAAAGAGGTCCTGTGTAGAAGGTGCTGTAGGAGGAGACTGGATGGCTTTTCTGTGGGAAGTGTGCATGTGACTTCAGAGGTAAAAGTGTAGGAATCCAGGTTTAATTGCTTTTGCTGCTGACAGAACAACTTAATTATTCACAGAGGGTCTCATTTGGTTTGGTGTCCCTGTGCAAGCCCAGATAACGAGGAGCACAGCTGAATGCCCTTTAGCTCCTTCGTTATCTCCAGACAGATTTCACTCTGATGTGCTGATATGGGATTTGGGGGAGGAGCTGCAATTCTTGTTCAGGGACTGTTTTAACCTAGTGCACCCTCAAGCAAACTGGAGATGCACATGACATCCAGGGTATGTCGATGGTATGGAAGTGCAGTGGACCCCCTTGTCTTCCCCAGTGACAGAGGAAGAGGAAGGTGGTTCCCCACCTCCCATTTGCTGCTGGAGCTGCTATGGCCTAGAGTGTTGCCTTTCTATTTCAAATAAAAACCCACATTGTGAGAGCTTGTAAGTCTTTCCAGGGTGTACAGCTAGACTGTGAATAGAAAGAAAAGCCCTAATTTCAGTAGGGATGAGAGCTACATCAGGCTTTTCCCAGCAGCCTACTCTGGTCCCGCAGAGACAACCCAGCAGGCTTTGCAGCAGCTTCGGTGAGCTGGAGTATAGGTCTGAAAAGGAAGATTTTTTTTTTTCTATCTTTCTCTCAACTTTGGAAAACAAAATAGAAGAATAAAAGGCTGTAAAACATCCTGTCTGCCATCAAATTGCTTTTTAAAATGTCTCCAAATTTACAAAAGTTGCACGTATAGCCATTAGACATCCCTTTTTCTGTTACCTACTTACACCTCTTCAAATCTGACTGCAAAAATTAATGCTGAACCTCCCTTGCTTCATGATCAAACATTATAACACTGAGAAATTCAGAGTGAAGATTACACAGAACAATCATTCCATAACAATACAATTATGATGAAATCATTTTAGCATCTGTGGTCTAAGATGAGATTAAATCTATTTTAACGAGACATTAGATGAACTTTTTTCTCCCATATTTTTTCCTCATGGCGCCATTACAATGCAGGGTAATTTTTTATTTTTTTTTTTTAGCTGCCTCACTTTATGATTTTTCCTTTATAATAAATCCAGGTTCCATGTGGGAGAACTAAATGGAAAGTTTAGTACTACTTGTTTTTGTACTTAAATTACTGATACACTCCCTCCATCATAACTTCATTTTAACAGTTTCTTTTTCCTGTGAATTTCTGCTTTTACATTTCTTTTCCAGTTTTTTGGGGTTTTTTTGTTGTTTTTTTTTTTGGTTGTTTTGTTTGGGTTTTTTTCACCTTTCCTGCATCAGCAAGGCTGCTGAAGGCAGATTCATAGGGACCCTGAAGCTGCCAAGGAGCTCCACCTTGTCAGGCTGTATTTATGGCAGTTCTGCATAAGAAAGGCAATACATAGCCTCCAAGAGTCCTGGCAGTGCTGGCTTCTACGGTGTGCCTAAGAAGATGGTTTGGAGGGCTGTGTGTTCCTATGGCCTGTCCAGCACCAGCACTGCATGTGACTCCTGCAGCTCAGTACTCAGTGTCCCAATGGCTCTGCCTCAGTTTCCCAAGATGAAGTGTGTGACCTGGCAAAGCAGCAACATGATTTTCAGGGTCATTTCCCAGCAAGAGGCCAGCCATCCATAGAGTGTCTCTGGGACCACATAATGTTCACAAATGATTTGTTCTCAAGTAAACTAGAAGCTTTGGTTGCTTTTTTTTAAAAAATTGGTTTGTTCTTTTGTTGTTGTTTTGGTTTTGTTTGTGGTTTTTAGTTGTTTTTGGTTTTTTTGTGTATGTGTGTTGTCTTTTTTTTTTTTTTTTTTTAAAAACAAGCCTTATTTTGATGGCACAGTCTAGGCTGAGCTCAGATTTCAAAGTGAACCCAAGGCTCTATAGGGACTGATAAAGTTTAAAAAGGTGTGGGTTGTCTCCATCTCAGCTGGGGAGGGCTTTTGTCTCTGTTTCAGTTACCACAGTTTCTTCCCAAAGGCAAACTGCTTCCTTTGATCCAAAATAAACTCTGGGAAACTGTTCACTCATGGATCACCTTCTGCAGCATCCTCAGCGAGTTATCTGGTCAGCATCACACAGGGACTGGACAGCTGCTTGCTCTTCCTTCTTTTGTTTTGAAGAATCAGGTGAACAGATGGAAATGATCTTCCCAGGGAGCAAATCAGTTCCTTCACTCATCTATTCAACTGTGGGGGCAGCTGGAGGTCTAAATTTGGGTACCTCTGCAAGAGTTGGTTTCAGACATCCCTTATTATCTATTAAACTGATCAGGATGAGGCCAATCATAAGGCATCAAATTGGTGGATTATTTGCTCCACATAGCAAACAACAACAAAAAAAGGAGCTTCATTCATTGATCAAAGTGAAGAGGAAAATGATGGAGCTGATGTAATGGATAACTGGGAAACTGCCTTTGATGGAAAAAAGGATGTCACAATTTTGCCGTTAGAGCAAAAAGGTCCAAACGAGTGCACAACAAAGAAAGGGAAAACCCCAGTCTCCATGTGAAGGCAGAAAGAAGCTATACTGAATCACTTAGAGCCCTTGAGTTGAGAGGAAACTGATAAAGATAAAACACAGTAATGGAAACATGTCTCAGAAAGAGCAGGTAGGTCCCAACTGTCAACAATAATCTGAACCTATAACAAGCGTACTTGTTTGAAAACGAATCCAACTGAAAATGAAAGATTAAACAAGTACAACAACGTCAGAATAAATTACACATAAATCTCTCTGGTATTTGGGATCAAAGGAAGATTAAAGAACAAGTTAAAGAAATGTGGTAGAGGCAAAGAGAACCTAATAAATGATATCATTTAGTGAGTATAACAGTAGTAGAGAGTTCACGTCTAAGTTTAGAGGAAAGGGAATTAACCTCTAGCTGCTAAAAGGGACTTCAAATGATAGGTGTCAAGAATGAATGTATGATGAAGAAGATTTCTATATCCCAATGCAAGAAAAAGATGACCCAGGAGCTGAGCTCCACAGTTGCCAGTATGAGAAAAATCTACTTTCAGTTGTGTTTCAAGGGTGATAAAATAAGGACCAAATTCTTCAGTCTGCCTGGCAGTTTTGAGACTGTGGAGGTACACACCAGCTACATGAATTTCTGTTCAGAACATCCAATTAAGGGTGGCACAGGTAGCTCCCCAGAATAAGCTGTACTACTGGGAGCAGTAAGGTCCATCATTTACCCTCTAGAAGCTCTGCTCAGGTCACAGACTATTCTCCAGTAAGGATGCCTTGTACAGATTGCTTTTCATTCAAGAAACCACACTAGAATACTTGGTTTTGTGTATAAGACTGCATATATGTTTATGCAAGTGTGTTCTTTTATAGTGACTACATTAAGACCAAAAGACCCTTTGCTCTCATATTTCATAACCTTCCAACTCCTGTGATCTAAATAAACCAAAACAGGAAGAAAAAGGGACTCTCTACTCCCTGATATTATAATTGAGAGTGTTTAAAAGAAGTCTCTTGTCCAGAGCAGGGAGCAGGAACTGGGTGAGGTCCAAATCTGGGGTCATGGGTGAAATGTAAGCATCATACATGGGGAGAGACCATGATCAAGCACAGAGCTCAGAGCTATCAGTGCACTACCACTGCTGCTGGGACCTGACCCCACTGCCAGCAACACCTTGCACTGACCCTGTCGTGCTTTACCTTCTCTGATGCACAGAAGACTGTTCTGAGGGAAGCTGTTAATTTAGTGCACCCAGTATATATCTCATGAGACAAATACACCATCGAAGAGACTGTCTTTCCATCTTTGTTTGGAGTCTCATTGTTCTGGTTGTTATACAGTCAAATTGCACAAATAAAATACCTCCTGCATCTTTCATCATTGACAGAGTTCTCATAGCTCTTTTCATTTTTAGACACTTCACCTTTTCAAATCACTCATTAAATATTAATAAATTAATCTCTCTCACAGTCCTGTGATGCATTCAAGACATTTTCATGATGATCATCTTATGTTCTGTATTTTATTAGAATATCAAATACATCAGGTAGATGTATCATTCGACACTATTAGCTGGAAGTTATAAACGGTGCCAGAAACAAAGCCTGACAGGCTGATTTTTGCTACATATGTTCAGCTGGCACTTAAATGCAGCAATTGAAAAATGAAGAGCTAGTGGCATAAATGATTTTTTTAAAGTTTGTGTTCTTCAATACAATGGTTACTTGTTTCAGCCTGCGTGAGTCCTTTTTAGTGGAAGTTATTAAAACTGTCAGCAAGCTGACAGTACTGAGCTGGATGCTTGTATTGGGTTTGTGTTGCAAAGTTTTGGTAGCGGGGTGGGGGGGTACAGGGGTGGCTTCTGTGAGAAACTGCCTGAACCTTCCCCCCTCTCTAACAGATCCAATCCCAGTCAGCTCCAGGAAGGAACTGCTGCTGGCCTAGGCTGAGTGATGGAGGTAGCACCTCCAGGATAACATATTTAAGAAGAGGGAAAAAAAAAAACCTAATGGACTTGCAAATGGTGCAGCAAAATTTGGGAAAAGTTGCCTCATTTTGAGAGTTGAGGTGTTTACCTGGGATTCAAATCAGTTCACATGAAGCACAGCCTTCCCTGATGGTGTTGCTCCCAAATAATGACAAAAAATGCTTGTGTGGCCCAGCAAATCTTGTAAGAAAATGCTGAATGTGTGCAATGACAGGCTAGGGATTGCTTCCTAAGGAGGTGTCACCACTGCTGCCCCTCTGACCCTTCAGATCTACACATCAGCCTTAGGCTCATGATTCAGCTTGAAGTAGTCAAGTCTGTTTCTTCAATGTTTTCTGAGAAAAAACCTTTGCCTGTTGTTTTTTGCCCACCTTGTTTTTTTCCCTGTGAAGGTATGTCTTTTTGATGGTGCCCATTAGCAGTCTGCTGGCCCAGCATGATTGCAGCAGTGATAAAATTCCCAGGCATTTTCATGGCAGGGTGAATTCATCAGCATCACACAGTCAGCTGCTGCCCTTCCACCAGGTCACCCAGCTGACTGGAGGGTGTCATTGCTGTAGGCAACACTGTTCCCTCAGAGGAACTTTGCAGGGCTGAAGGGTCAAATGTGCATTGCTCAAGCAAGGTCCCACTATTTTCCTGGTTACCCACTGGCCTGGTGGATATCTTGGACTCTTCAAGAATACCTGTCCCTGATGACTGAGAGGAGGGTTCTTCTGGGAACTGATGAGATGGTTATTTTCCCATAGGCAGTGTTCTGAGAGCTGGACTGCCTGTGGGACCTGTCAGAGCACCTGGGTCAGGCTGAGCTGCCTGGCACAAAGCCCCTTACTGGGATGAGCTGTCACATTCACTTCACACTGAATGGAAAACAGGCACACCTGAGGTGTGATACAACTGATCTCCTTCTGACATCTGCTCTGGAGCGAGACAAATCAGACTCTGCCAGTCTCCCTTGGATAACTACAAGGGGAGATGAGGGTGACTTACTCCAGGTTAGGTGATGTGAATCTCAAACTCAGTGGGCAGCAGCTGCATTCTGCTGCTGGTCATCCCACTGTGTCCAAGCCCTGCTGCCTCTTGCAGTGGTGTGCTTGGCTTTGCAGAAGGGTGGTTCTTCTGGAGACAACTGAAAATGAAGAGGCTGCAGAGGATGGATATGGATGAGGAGGCAGGGGATGGGGGGAACAGCTCTGGCAAAGATGCTCCATCTCAGACTCTTCTGAATTCCCAGCACTTTTATGATTTTAAACATGCTAAGATTTAGGATTTAAACATGCTAAGATTGCTCTCTCGGTAATGTGGTGTTCAGGAATCCCTCACAGCTTAAAAAAAAAAAAAAAAAAAAAAAAAAAAAAAAAAAAAAAAGTATTGTCTGATGTTCTATCTGGTCAGCATAATTAAAGACCAAGTCTGCATAATGTAACAACTTTATGTAGCCCGTCCATGTGCAGCTGTCTCATTCCCATTTCCAGCCATGTACACCACAGCTCACAAGCATTCTGAATTAGCAGATTATAAGAAGTTCATGTGTATTTTTGATCGGGACAGTTTCTTTTCAGTGGTGCCCAGTAATAATACAAGGAGCAATGAGCAACAACTGGAACAAAGGAAGTTTCACCTAAACATAAAAAAACTGCTGTGAGGGTGGCAGAGCCCTGAAACAGGCTGCTCAGAGAGGTTACGGAGTCTCCTTCTCTCGAGACTTTCAAAACCCACATGGAAGTGTTCCTGTGCTCTAAGCAAAGATGCTTTAGCAGGGCAGGTTGGACTAGATTATCTCCAAAGGTCCCTTCTAAACCCTGCAATTCGATGATCCCATGATTTTACAACTTACTGATGTCTCTAAGGCTTGGGGACAGTCCACAAGAAACACAGAACTGGATTAGCCCCCTTGCCCCCACCCTCCCAAAGGAGGATAAAAATGGAATAAAGAAAAAGAAAAATGCCTCACCCAAGATTGGAAGTTAAGACTATAACGAATTTAATGAATAACAAGAAAAAAAAACAAACAACCAAACAACCAAAAAACCAAACCACAACAAAAAACACCAAAACCAACAGAAAAAAGGACATTAAGGGCAGAAGGATACAAAATTTGGAACTCTATGCAAAACCTGCTCTGGGGTGGTGATGGATCACACGGTGCACGTTGGGTCAGGGCCAGCCAGGCTGAGATGCCCTCACAGCTCCCAGAGCCCAGGAAGGAAGATCCCCCTGAACTGTTTGTCTCCTTATTATGTGGAGTGTGGGAGGGAAGGGGAGGGAGTAACAGGTGCCCTCTGACTCCTCAGAGCCTACAGGTTTACCACCTGAACCCCACCACTCATTCTGTTCACCCTTAAGCACAACTGAGCAATGCCTCTCAAAAAAAACCTTTTTGGTGAGACTAAAGGAACAATGGCTTTGCCCTGCAGCCTGCACTGTCCTACCACCAGCCCTGGTTCCACATCATGTGTGTGCAAGCAGGATATACCCAACTCTGTAGTCCAAAATGACTTGGTGAATTCAAGCACCAAATTTCATGGGTATTTTACTGCCCTGAATCACCTGCTTGACAGTCTCTGTTCCATCACACCCAGCCCTGAAGGAGTTGTGAGAGGGAGGAGTTGTTCTGCTTCAGCTCCTGCTTGACCTACAGTACCCTGACACTATTGGCAGCTGTTCATTGCTCCTCTTTGCTGCCACTGCTGAATAGTAGCCCAGCTGTGGTGCTGGGCAATAAACCAGCCAAGCTACCCTGGAGATGCTGAGGGCTTGTGGACTGCTGATGATTACAGCTTGACTGAGCAAATGAGATAGGTCTGCTCTTCTGCAAGGTGGAGTTAAGGGAAAGGACATCAACACAAACCTAATTACAGATGTTGGGAAGTTTTAAGTCTTTCTGTATTGGAAACACTAGCCTTTTCACAGATCAGCTCTTTTGTAGTTGCAAGCTGGGGCTTCTGGGTCATTTAATTAGTGTGTCCTTTCACTCATAAGGATAATTTCAGTTGCACAATAGCTGTTACCACAGCAGATTTTTGTTTCATGTATCCCCTTGGATTTTACTTCCTAGATCCCAGCAGTCTGTGAATTTCTTATATAGCTGTTCTTTTGTATACATATGTACATATAATCTATATATGCATCTATGTACACAAAGCATATCTATAAAAGGGAAGAAAAGCAAGGAGTCCACAAGAAGATGTGTGAAGTTCTGTAAAAAGGCTGCAATAACCCCTGCCATGGGTACAGGGTGGGATGTGTCTGCCTGGCCAGCAGCCCTGCCAAAAATGACAGAGGATGCTACATCAGATTTGAGCCAACCATAGGCTTTCATCTCAGGTAAGACAAACCACAGGCCAGGCTATGTTAGCTGGAATGTGGCCACCAGGTCAGAAGTTTCCTCCTGCCTCTAGTGTGGCCAAATCTGGAATATTATGCCCGGTTTTTTGTCTCCCTGTCCCAGAAGGATGTAGGGAAGATGTAAAGAGTGGGACTTTACCTCTGGCAAAATCTGCTCTAAGCGCTCATCAGCTGTGTTTTCAGGTGTGGTTTCTCTGCAGCAGGGCACCTGCAGCCATCTCCCCGTTGGCAAAAGTCTTTTCCAGTAAATCAATCTTCTATTTATCCACCAAATAATGGATCCATATTGACTCTTTTGCAAAGGTTGAGCCTTAAATAACTTTGGAATTAGAGGGTAACTAAAGTGCGCAGGTGTCTACGTGTGTGCATCTCTGTCTGGATGTGTGAGTGGTGGAAGGGAAGGGTCTGACTAGAATCACAGAAAAAGAGAATCCCAATCTCTTTTGTTTGGAGAGCAAATTGGAGCAGATAGTTTCCAAATGAAATCTCAGATGATGCCAGCTGCCTGAAAACTGTACCTGCTTTAAAAATAAAATTTAGCTTTCTGCAAGTCATCCTCATCTGTGTCGCCTCAAGTACAATCTTCTTTCACCCAGAACTGGAAACAGAAACAAGCAAGCATCCCTTCACTGTCCCCTAAAATGTGGGTAATAAAAAATCACAGCTAATGCTAAGCATTAGGGCTGTGGTCCCTCTGGGTCCTGCTAACCTCCTTCTTTTCTGGGAAGACAGCTCTTCTGCAGAGAGAAATTAAACAAGTATTGAATAAGGACCAACCTTTATGCATCTTTAAAAAGCCCATATATGCCATCAAAAGATCCCAAGCAGCAGAACAACCTGAGTGAGTAATGAACAGTAGAAATGCAACACTGCAGGAACAGTAGAAGAAACGAACAACCCATGAGACACTATCATATTGAATAAATACTTTGCACATTGTTGTAATGAGATTCATCTGACTGAGACATTTATATGGGAAAGGAATCACAGCCTCATTGCAATCAATAGATGCATTGCCACTGACTCTAATGGAGCTCTGGTTTCATGTTTATATTACAACATAAGCCAAGATGCCTGTGAGCTGTCAAAACCCTTTAGAGCCATTTGTCCCCACAACCTTATAGTCTCATCCCCTAATACACTGTTATGCAAAGACACCCCTTCTATTTTTATTAGAGATAATTCACCAGATGGCTTCTCCCCCCTCTCCCTGCTTTGATGTAGAAAAGATGAACTGATTTTGCTAACTACAGATCGAAGCACAGATTTGCCATTCACAGAACATGAAAAACAGGTTGGGGACCATAGGGCAAATCCAACATGTTTGTAAACAGGAATGAAACCTTTACATACACATGGGAAGTGAAACAGCCTGCTGCCTTGATACACAGGTGAGCTGCAGGTATTGCTCCTACCAGCCCTTGAAGGATTTGAGTGGGGAAGGAGGTGAATTGCTACATATTGATAAGAGATTAGACCTGCTGGTGGCATGAAAGCAAATGATGAGAGTGAAGAGGTGCCTTCAAAAAAGGAAAGAGTAGAAATAATATGAATGGGGGATTCTGTCCCAGAAAAATGCTGGTAGGCACAGAGGAATGGATGCTTCACAGTGACCCAGGTCTCAGGTTACTGTGCTGTTTCACAGCTTTCCTTTCACTTAGTGAGGCTTTTAATTGCAAATTTAAACAGAAGCAACAACAAAAGCAAATAATGGAGCCAGGAAGTTTCACAGCCAGAAAGAATGCCATTAAGAAATAAAAATTCTAACTCCCTGATGCCTGTGAACCAGCCCTCCTGCTCCCGAGCAGCAATTCTCACAGAAACTGTGTCCTTCGCTAGAAAACTTTTAAAAGTAACAAAAGTGAACGAGTCTCCCAGCCTCCTGCTGGCTGTAAACACCTCCCTGCCCACCCCCACCTGCCCCAGAAGCAGGCAAATTAAATGCAAGCATAAACCACAGCTTTCTTCAGGCTTGTAATGCAGTGCACAGAGCCGAGAAGCAGCCCTGGGAAGGGGCTGTGCTCCGTTATTTATGGTGCAGCTCTGTTTGTAAAGAACTTCCCAGCCTCATATGAAGAGATGGATTGGCTGGAGGTGAAACCCAGATACCACAAGGGAGTGGTGCCTCCGCAGAGTTGTTTTCTTTGCCTGCAGCAAAGGACAGTTCCAAGGATCTCTGAGGTCGGGTGTGGGACCTGCGTGTTAATTCTGTATAATGGTTGTGATGATAAATGGTGCATGATGCCAGTGGCATCATGTAAAGTGTACATCACCTTGTCCCACACATGTGGCATAATAAATGCCCTCGTTAATGGATGGGCACAGTTTTTATGCCATGTTACTATGATTAACATGATTTTTAAAATACAGGGGCTTAATTTTTTTCAGTGCTGAAAGCATCTGAGATGTAGAACAAGCAGTTGCCTGAGCAGAATCCAACAGCATCCTGCTTACTTACGCATGTCTGCCTTCTGCATGGACTCTCTGTTGTCTAATAAACTGCAAGCCGTAAGTGATGGTATTCCAGCTGCTGGGACATGTTCATCACTACAGATTCCCTTGTGTATAATTAAGCTCATGGTTCAGGCTCCCCTTTGGTGACGTGATAACAGGTTCTCTTCTCCTGCAGTGGCTGCTTATTTCCATGAGAAGCAGAGTGTAAAATTGCTGGGACCTTTGCTGCTCTGGGAGCTCTGATTAAAATGAATCAGTGCTTTCCAGGATTTATTGGGAATAGGGAAGTGGTTGGCAGACATGTAGTAAGCAATTGGCTTTGCTCACAGTCATGTTGCTCTTGTTGGAAACCAGGCTGAGGGGACCCTGATGCAGCCCAGGCTCAGGATAGGAGCCAAAGCCATTGAGTGCTGTCACAGAGGTACCCACAAACCAAAGCGTGGTCACTATCCAAAATGGGAGTTTATTGCAACCAAAGTTGCCCAGCACTCCTTCTGACCAAATACAAGTTTAAGAAAGATGAACCAAAATGGGCACAGCCTCACTTATCAAGGGAAAACCTCCCACACCAGACCACTCCCTCAAAGTGGGGTGGTTGGGGGCAAGGCTCACTCAAACCACGCAAGTGTCCTTGGACGGCACATCCTAGGGGAGGGTCCAACTGCAGGCCCACTGCTCTGTGAAGAACAAACTCAACTGATTCTTAGGCAGGACTCCATTTATACACCAGTCAAGGCTGCACTGTGATCATTCTGATTGGTTGAGGGAACAAGCCCAGACAAAACACTGACCAGTGCAGACCCTGACCCTGTTTACTAAAGGGATCCAGACCCTGAGGTGCCAGTTAAGCCCTGGAAGGAGAGACCTGCACACTAAAGAGACCAGGGATCCTGATTTCATCAGTAAAAATTGGCTTTCACCCCTAATAGAGGAGACCGTGTAAAATCCTACACTGCTCTGGGATTTGCCTCATCAAAACACCCCAAGTTCTTTCTCACTATAACACCAAGATATTTGTGAGGAAGCTGATATTTTTTCTGTCATAGATATATTTTCTTTTCTGGCAACACCTCTCCAGCGCAGCACATTTGCACAAAGTTAAACCGATTGGTTTCCATTAGTGACATGAACAGTAAAAATAGAGGACAGGTGTTCCTTAGGAGGTGTGAAAGATTAACAGGATTGTCTTGGATTGTAGATGATGCTGTCACTGTAGGGTATCTTCTTTTTTTTTTTTTTTTTTAATTATCTCCACAAAGAATATAGGAAAACTTTCAATAACATTCACTAGTGCTTAGTGATATTCAGGCAAGTTTGTGCCTGCTGTGCCTGCAGTCCCTGCAGGCAAAGAGGAATTTCAGCAAATAACCCCTTCTTTTTTTTGCCTGTGTGGATCCAGGTTCCCCTTTCAGATACATCCTTGCAAACTCTCAAGAACAATTAGCCTAAGATTTCTGTGGAGGGAATTACATGGGGGATGGAGGACCCCAACAGGAGCATTTGAGCACTGGTGGAAAAAATAAACAGAAATGATCCAGCTGCTGTGTAAGGCCAGTTCAGCCATTCAGCTGGGGTCCCTAAAATGTTTTTTAGTAATTTTTAAAAAAAGGTTATGTTCTGTGTGAGAAAATACACCAGTAAGAGTAAATAAATTCCCCTGCCTCCCACCCTCCAGCCTCTCTGCACTAGAAATCTGGAAGGCTCTTCCATATGCCTTTCTCTGAGTATCTTCTCACAATATCTTGCACTAAGGGTTTGCTAAGAGGTGTAAAGGGCAAGGAGACAGGGTGGCATCAGTCCTTGGGAGGTTACCTTTCTTGACAATCACCACTGTGCCAGGAAGGCTGGGGCTGTGCACACATTGAGCTTTGCAGTAGTGCATTTTTCATAATGTGAACCAGCACTAGCAAATGCTATTAAATACACCCCTAGCATCAAATGTACAAACAGTCTGAATAAAACCTGTGGGCCCTGTAATTGTGTACAAATCTTAAATATCTTGCTGAACCAGCTGAAAACATCACTGTGTGTGAAATATGGCCTGGCACTCCCCCCCACACCCCCCCCCCCCCCCCCCCCCCCCCCCCCCCCCCTCCTCTCCCTCCGTCCTGCGCGGTGTGTTGAGTAGGGTGGGGTGTGT
>JAOEGS010017970.1:0-28645 GCA_025447755.1 Corythornis vintsioides | reverse complement strand
AAAAATCCAAAATTTTTTGCGAACCGAGGAAAAAAACAGTTGTTTTGTGAATTTGGGGCGGCCAACCCCCCCCCCCCCCCCCCCCTTGCTTTGTTTACCTTCTGCTTATGTCAAAGGGTGTATTAGGGCTGTAGTGTAATATATGGCATTTGAACTTTTCTTTTGTAGTGAACAATGTCAACAGACTGCTTTTCCTGATGAAAAGATCCCGAGCCCATAAATATCACCCAGGCGTGCTGTATGCTGCTCCTATTGTACAAATCTCTGCACAGTGCTCACCTCTGCTCCCCTATCACAGCGAGATAAATGCGGTGCTTAAGGCCTGATTTATTTCAGTCAAAGGACAAATAGTTTGATATCAAAAGGAGCTTCGTAACAATTAACATGACAGACAAGGAGGATTAGCTGTTGTGATTTTCAGTGTGGCATAAGCAGGCAGGTGCTGTTACTTAGCTTCATCCCTCCCCCACACCCCTTCCCATTAAGGAGATAGTTATTGTACCGCTGTGAAAAGAGCAGCTGCTGTGCCTGAATTTCCCTATCAGCCACAGTTTCTAGTGTTGGTATGAATTGGGGACACATTGTTGGGCTTTAATTAGTCCTGAGTCCCACCACCATAGGACTGCTCTGCTCTGACATGAACCTCAGTACACTTGCGTTGAATGTGCATTAATCTCCTCATGTCTGATGGCTGGAGACAACCTCTCCAAAAAAAAACAAACCAAAACCAAAACACAAAACCCCCACAAAATAAAAAATAATAATAACAACCAAAAAATAGCAACCCCAAAACAAAACAAACCCCCAAAACCCAAAAACTTTTCTAGTATTTTAAAAATTCTTTATGCTAAGTAGCCAAATTAAACATAACCTTCACTCTTGTCTCTAATGCCAAGCTGTCTGAAGTCTCCTTACAATTTTTATATCTTTGCTGTTGATGCTGACTCTAAAATGTAAATAGATGAAAATATACTTTTGAACAGATGAAAACCATTTTCCAAACCTGAGCCTAAACTTTAAGATGAGCAACATTTGACAGATACTATGTGACACATAGGACTGACTTCTTCCAGACACTTGTGTGAAGTTGGCTCCTGAAGCAGGGTGGGCACAAAAGGGGAGGTGAGTTGCCAGCATATATAAGCATGATTTATCCCATGTAATTTCTGTGGAATCACTGCTATCACCAAAGTTTATTTTGAAACAAAGAAGATCCAAGAAATTGGACTAGCCAGAGGATCATAATGGAATGAAATTATTTTTTTTCTAAGATGGGATAATTTATTAGCACCTTCCCTGATCACATTCCTCTTTCCCTCTTTGCACAGACAAGAAGAGCAGACCTCATTTCCCCACCTGGGATGTAGCCAGTCACCTTTTGCTGTGATGCTGGTACCTCGCCTGACCTGTGCAAATTTGGGCCAGGTCAGGATAGGAACAGGATTTTCTGTTACACAGCATAGTACTTGGCTTGAAGCTTTATTGGTGTCCTGCTAATTAGCACAGACAAAAATCAGATCCTTGATAAGGCTGAAACCAGTTGCTCAAGTAAAGCCATAGTGGTATGAGTTAGTAAAGCAGCTCTGCTGGCTCCCTGTGTCCAGATGGAGATTTTACAGTGCTTTCTGTAGCCTAACTGCATAAACTTCAGCCTCTTAAACACATTGTCCCTACTTAAAACACCCAAGTGATACTATTTTTTCAGCCTTTTAGATCAGACTGCTCCAGAAAGCAAAAATTTTCACCCAAGGGAGGAAAACCAAAATGGTTGATGAGCCTTGAATAATTAATCTCTCTGCAGTTAATCTCTCTGCAGCTTGTCTGACAGTTGTTAGTAAGTTCTTTGTAGCACAGCAAAGTTTTCACTTGCTGTTTGTGTAGCCTGTAGCAAAGACCTGAACTGGAGTATTATTGTGTGGAAGTTTTGCAAGCCTGGCTTCTCCCACAGGGAGTGTTCACCAGTTGAGAGAGGGTGTGCCTGTGCACGTGGGGAGACCATATGAAAAAGCTTTGCTAGAAACATTTCAGCATTTCTCAGTTTGAGAAGCAAGATGTTCCAAGTGGCCTTGAACTTCAGCTGAAATCCTGACTTTTTGCTAGGCTTTCTTTTATCACTTTTTACTTCGTTGCACACAGATGCTAATGGAGATGTTCAAATTTATTATCCCCAGAGCTAAGTGCATTCAGATCCAAAGTAATGCTGGTATGGATTTAATCCCACCTGGTACACGGGAGACAGATTTGACCCCGAGTTGGTAAAATGTCAGTTACTGATATTTATCTGTTAGTCTTCAGCTTGAAAATGCACAGATGTCATTTTACTACTTCTTTTGAGGAGATCAGTTCTAAATCTGTGGTTTTCTTTCAACCCAGACCATACCTGCAAAAATAATAACAGCAGAGCTAGTGCCTTCCCAGTGACTGGTGGACTCTGTAACAGCCTCTACAGCCCCATTAACAGTAGCTGGCACCAGATCACAGCACTTGATTTAAACTCCACTCTTTGTTCAATAGACCAAGAATAAAAATAATGTTGTAAGATGAATCAAACCTGTGGTTTTTGTTTTTGTTTTTTCCCTGAACATAAAGAGCAAAATGTGGTTTTTTTCTAGATGACTTGTCTTCCAAAGAGCTGAAAACAATATAAAACTCATACCAGGTCCTCCAGGAACAGATGAGAACAATGAGTCTGTAGCATCATGTGCACTGAAATATCCACTGAAGGGTCTTGCTGAGCAGGAGTTAAATTCCACACTTTTTTTTTTTTTTCAGATTAAGTAAAATCTAGACCTAAAGAGGGGAAAAAAAATAATTGAAAAATAAAATTCTGAAAAAGTCAATACAAGTCTCAGAAATATTTCCCTTTGATTCAAAGCATCCCTACTTTTGAAATAACTTTACTCTGGCTCCACTAATTGATTTTCTAGGCAGAAAGAGCACAACCAGTATTTTTTGTTTTGCATATGCTATAGCAAATTCACTGATTCAAAGCCCTTTTCTGTAAAGAGAAAAAAAAGGAGGGGAGAAATGTTGAAAAATGCATCAAAACTGACCATTTCCCACAAAGCCAGTTTTCATTTGTGCATGTCAGCATTTTTGAATGAAACAAGGCACTACACAACTTTCAGGAGCATCTCTATTCAAGCAGGATGGGAGGTCAGCAGGGACACTGCTTTAATGTAATGATGTAGTTGCAGAGAACAAAATTATTCCCTTTCCCTTGCCCTGTGTGTATCTAACAGAGAAACCATGAAAGGGGAGAATTACTATGGTAATGATCACATAGCTGCTGCATGTTTATGCAGATTGATGATCAGCGAGCCAAATCCCGAGTCTTTATGGCAGTGAAACTCTGCCCGTCTATGAACTTCTTATAAGTTGCAATTCAAAGTGTTGGTCCAAGAAATTTGGGAAGAGGTAATTTTAAGTGGATGTGGAAATATTTTAGTGACAAATAGAAATAAACTCCATTCTACTTACATACAGTGATGCTGTTTTTAACAGGTCAGAATTTCTTTATCTAACTGTAGGGTGAGTATTGGAAAATTACCCCCAGTCCCCTGGAAAGGGCTATAGCACAGCCTGGTATTAAACACTACTCATTCAAGCATTATAGCATATCAGTATTTGCAGGGTTAAACTGACAGGGAAGAAAATGGGATCCTTCTTGAATATTCCCATTTCCAGTAGTGTCTAGCCAAGCTGACAGGAAAGATAAGTTCACTCTTCCCTCCACTTAACTGGTGCTGGGAGAGAGATTCGCACCCAGGAGAAAAAGAGACATGGCATCAGTCATGACTTCTTGGCGTAAATGAAAGGAAATTTTGACAGGCATAAAAATGTTATTTTCTCATGAAAAGCTGCTGCTTCACTATGCGAGAGGAGATGCTTCTTGGGAAAGAAAAAGAAAGGGGAAAAGAAAAGAGCAGTCTTGGTCTGGTGCCACTTTATAATAACTCACAGTATTGCCCATTTCTCACTGCATAATGATCTCCATCAAAGGAAATGATGAACTCTTATTTCTGGATCCACATTTTAAATATCAAAATAATTGGGCTGAGTAGAGGTCATCTCTTCCCATTCCTGTTAGCCACCCTCCTTCCCTGGCAGCCTTGGGCTCTTTTGAAAGCTTTTAGCACCTCGAAAGGATTCACATTGCTGGTGAGACTAGAATCATCCCAGGATGGGTGCTGGGAATCTGCTGGCATGTGCTGGAAACTTTGAAAAATGTGCTGCCATATTTTGATGCTGGGCTTTTGCTGTGGGAGCTACTCTCTCAATTAATCCATTTCTAACTGCCCCCACCTGCAGTTGCCTGCTCTCACCATCTTGCTCCCTGTTCCCACTCTGCTGCCCTGATCCACAATATTTTGTGCAAGTCTACCCTTGCAGCTGGCTGAGGAGCCGTGGCTGAGTGATGGAAATGATGCCCACCAATGCAGAGTAGTGGGGGAGAAGAACCTCCCTTGACCTGCTGGCCATACTCTTCTTAATGCATCCCAGGATGCCATTGGCCTTTTTGCCCGCAGGGTGCATTGTTGGCTCATGGTCATCTCCCTGTCCACCAGGACCCCCAGGTCCCTTTCTTCAGAGCTGCTCTCCAACAGATCAGCCCCCAGCCTGTACTGATACATGGGGTTGTTTTTGCCCTTTTTGAAGACTGGGACAACATTGGCCTTTCTCCAGTCCTCAGGCACCTCTCCTTCTTCTCCAGGACCTTTCAAAAATTATGGAGAGTTGCCTGGCAATGACCTCTCCCTTATCACTCATGGGTGTATCCCATCAGTGCCCATAGACTTGTGGATGTTCAGTTTACTCAACTGATCTCTAACCCAAGCCTCTTCAACTGAGGTAAAAACTTCCTCCCTCCAGAATTCTTCTGTGGTCTTGGAGGCCTGGGACTCCTGGTAGTTGGTCTTAGTAGTGAAGACAAAGGCAAAGGTGGCATTCAGTAGCTCAGCCTTCTGTCCAGATTAACTATAGGACCTGGGACTTGTTGCTACCTGAATGGTGTGCATGTTGTCAGTTTGGTGTGTCTTTATTTCTGAGTCATATTATATAAATTAATTGCTAATTCAATCATTGAAAAACATGCAAAAGGACATCTCCAGGAGCTGATTTAGAGAATGTTATGTATGGGTGATTGAGCAAAGAAAGTTAATCTGGGTCAGAACACTTTGATTTTTAATTCTTAATGTTGCAGATTTCCATTCTTTTGAACTAAAATCTGACTTACATTTTATTTGTCTAAGGGTGCAGCTTTACAGCTCCATTGACATTGGCATGTGCGGTCATGCATACTGAGTCTGTTCTCTTATGCCTGATGAATAAGAGCTTTTATGGATGCACAGATCAATGCAAGCTTAAGACCTATAAAAGGCTTCCTGGTGGTATCCGTATAGAGGACATATATCATGGTGTGCATCTATAAAGTTTTTTACAGGAGGCAAAATTATTGTTTTGTTGCATTCTTCTTTCTGTTTCACCATTCTGTGAAAAATAACAGATTTTAATCATCCATTTTCACCTTTGTCAAGGTAACTAGAGTTACCTTGAGCATTAGAGTGCTCCAAACTTAGGACAAGGCTTAAAACTAGAGTGGATTGGCTTTTTTAGGAAATACGTGATGAGTTGTGCAGAGATAAGGCTATCCTGGGAAGAAAATAGCTAATTCCAGATGTGGAGAAATGTCTAAAGGACAGAGGCTTTCTTGTGACTTTGAAGAAGGTCAGTAGTAGAGTAGATGCGCATGGGGAGGTTTCCAGTTTCAGGATGAGATATTCTTCCAACCTAATTGAATATACACTTGATGCAGAGAGTGTGAAATAAATGTGCTAAGGAGGTGAGTACAGCATTATCAACACTTCATAGAGCAGAACTACTCAAGGAACATGATCAGGTAATGCAGGTAATGGTGATGGATTCCCTTGTCACTCATCCAGGTAGAAATGTCTGGGCTGCTACATTGCTGAAAGGCATGGAAGCACTTATATAATCAGAACACCAAGATGACCCTGAAGGAAGAGCATGAGCTGCTAACAAGATTTGCCACTCTATGCAGCTGTGCACCCTTACTACTGCTTCCTCATGGGGAACACCCTGCAGCCCAGGTAAGGAGGGGAGAATTGGATCAAAATCCCTTTTCAGCTGGTTAAATAGCATTGGTCTGATCAGGCCCTGCCACCTCTGTAGCACATTTTCCAAAGGCAGTAAGCACCCTGTTCTCTGATCCTCTGGACCCACAGGTAGTATTGGAAGTTTGAGGCAAAGGCTATATGTCAAATAGGGGTCAGTAATCTTTTAAAAGCCACCAAATCCATCTCCTTGTTCCGGTTTCATTGGCAAAACATGATTTTCTGGTTAAAGTAAAATTAACTGTTTCAAGTCCATCAAAATTTATTTGAAAAACAACCTAACTGACCCTTGTGAGCCTATAAACCAAGATGGTGCAGCAGAGCCAAGCCTTTAGGAAGGCAAGCCTAATGGCATACAAAAGTTTTAATCTTTTGCTGTTATATTCCTGCATGTGTTGAATGGGTCACCACCTTCAGGACTTTTCCCAGCTCAATGCAAATGTTTTAGTGGCTACTTGTCTGAAATAAATTGTCTGAGAAAGGTTTGCAGAAGGATATGTGCTTCCCTATCAATCACCCTCTGCGTACACAAGCACAGTCAGTGTCTTCCTTCTCACAGAAACAATTCATTTCTGGAAGTTTATTCCCCAGGTATCTTTCCTATTCACTGACTATCTAGTCATCATGACAAAGATGTTATTGCTTATTCCTTTCTAGCTGCCTAAGAAGATGAAACAACTTCATAACCTGAAGAATTGTCTATAATAACTCATCAAGAGATTTGGTGATCTCAGCCAGTGGTCAGCTAGGTCAATAGCAAATTTGACCTTTGGCTGTAATTTACAGCTGCCTGCCCAGCTGTAAACATTGATGAATTTCTACAGCATCCTTCCCCAGTGTTGACACAAGATGTGATGCACTCATACACTTTCCACTGTCAAAGCTTCAGTTCTTTCTTTTAGAAAGTACCTGTGATTAGATTGGGACCTGTCTTTCCACCTGTCTTACTTTAATGAATGGCATTAGGAAAGGGGCTCTTTCTTTGCAAACTAACATCTATCTATATTGACCTGGTGCTTGTACTACTGCAGTGGATTTACGAAGTCCTCAGCTCTGGACTTCCTTTCCCAGATGCTCTGCCACACATAGGGCTATCCACATTCAAGGCACATCTCCCACTGACCTGACTGCTCTGGCCTAGCAAGGGAACCTTCTGAAGGAGTCACTATTATTTGGGTTTCATTTTGGTTTATTAGCTTATATGTTAATGTACACTGTGAATTTAATTAAAGATCCTACAGGACAGTTAAATGCTGAAATCAGAATCTGAAATACATTTACCTTGGAGGTAGTTCCCTGTTGGGCTGCAATGTGACCATGCTTTGCTCCTGTGGTGTTGCTGACCAAAAATCAAGGTCTTTTCTTCCACCCTCTTTCCCACATTTCAGCACTACCCACAGATGCAAATGTCTCCTTCAGCTTCCTGGGGAGGGGGATAATTCTGCCACAATAGACACTGATGTCTCATTAGCCTCCATCCTGTTAGTTAAAAGCTGGTTTTACTCAGACAATCCAGAACTCATTTCCAACCTTAAAAGGTTACACTGTTGGACACTCACCGAGGGTATAATTTTTTACCACTCTGTTTACAGAATCTACAAAAGCTGTTATTGGAAGTGTTTGCATACAGTAATTTCTCCCTGGGCTCCTGAGAGCAGGAGCAGATGACCCAGCATTGCTAACTGTGGTCAAGCTTTTTCCTATTCAACGGCAACAATATTAACCAATTTCACAGAAAGTCTGCTCATGCCCTGGCAGCCGGAGGTGACTTGCACAAGGCAGACCAAGGCCAGTGTCCCAGTGAAAGGCTGTCCCATGTTTCCCTGGACCTTCTATCTGAGTCAGCCACATGCCACTGGATGACCCCTTGCATTATACCTGCTGGATGAATTGCTGCTTTCAGGGAGATAAAACAATAATTCATAGAGATATGATAAAAAACTTTCACACCATCAGGACATCGAAACACAAAGAGTAAACACTGAGGTACAGATGAGTTGTCCTGTTGAATGTGCATGTGTAGGTAGGCCTTGCCTTGCAACTAACTGGTGTGTAACTGAATTAAACCAAAATTTTAACTCAAGCTGACGTGTTTCTTACAGTTTTACTGTAGTTTAACCATAGATTATTGAGCTCTTAGAAGGATTTACCAATGAGACGGCTGGGGATTATGCAGATATGAGAAGTGGAGCTCCTATCTGGCAGCAGGATAGGTTCAACTAGCACAGCTTTTCCTGGATCTTCAGTCCTGCTTCCTGCTCTGTGGCACCGTGTCTGTGCTCAGGGCCAGGGGATGTTGTGGATTTGAATTAAGTTAACAAAAGGCAGAGATGTATTCCTCTTGGACTTGGTCAGGGCTTGGTGTGCCTGTGTCTGAGAGTGTGAGTGTGAGCACTGGTACCATTTACTGTGATAGTTCCAAAGATTGACCTGTTAAACGGGGCCCTGAGCCTGCGACGTGGTAGGTCTCTAAGGGTTGGAATTTTATGCATAGGCCTTATGTCAGGGTGCAAGTTTGACTTATCAGTCACAGTTAAGAAGCTGGACTTTTATGTTTTGCTTGAAAGTGAAATGCCTCTTAACCTGAAGCATCTCTGGATGGTGTCTGTTATTGATTTGATGCTGATGATGGTTGCTGTAGCTGTCTCTGAATCCCTGTACCACTTAGGGCATTTATTTTTGAAGTTAATAACAAGCAGCAAAAGGCAAGGAAGAACTCAAGGATTGGCTCCATAGTATGACAGCACATGGCAGGTACATTTAATATAGTGCATATCAGGGCTGCTCCATTCCCTTCCATTTTCCTGGGGTGCTGTTTGGTATTATTTTATACATACTTTACCCCTTAGAAAGGCTTAGGACACATGCATGGATTTTCAAATCCATCAGTTTTGACTGACATGACACTGGCTCACAAGGCAAGGAACACCCTTTCCTTGCGGAGATCACCTGTAAACAGAGTTCCCAAAATAAAGATAGTACTGGGACCTCTGGGACCTCCCCTTTAATTTTTATATCTTCAAACACTAGGGACAGCCCCTGGACAGTTGGCCAAGTAACTCCAGGCAAAAGATAATTCTTAACTGGAGCTGTCACTGCATATCCTGTGAGAAAGTGACAGATGATTTGTTGATTCTCCATGGGAAATCTCCTTGGCAAGGTATTGCTAATGGCCAAGGATGTCCCACAGTGTTAATCTCCTGGGATGATAGAGGGAAGAGCATGTGGGCAGAGAGAGTTGTCCACAGCTGGGTTACAAATGCTTCCAATTTGACCTCTCATTCCAGTAGCTGAAGCATGGAGGTGGAAAATGAAGAGGAGGAAATGCTCTTTGGCCTATTTAGAAGTGCAAATGCAGAATTAATAAATGCCCATGAGATCATCTGAAGCATTGCCATCCTTACAAATGATTTTGTTGCTGACTAGCCAATGAGAGCTTTGAGCCAGAGACAGTGCTCCTGAGCAGGCAGCCAAGAGCTTCAAGGTAAATCAAAAGTGTGACCTGAACAGCAAGTAGCTTCCTTCTCTCAGTCTTCTTGAAGTGTTAGTGCTGTTTTACTGACATCCACTAACAGAAGTCCCTGTAATTGCTTCTACCATCTCCTGTCCTGGTGAGGAGGAGAATATTATGAGAGATTTTCCATGCATTTATTGTTGAAAGATGACATGGTCCTGGAACTTAGAGAAAGCAAAAAATAGAGTTGGAGGCCCTTGGCAGTATAGGCACAATCTACATCAAGCAGTGAGCAGTGACTCTACTGGTTTCTAAATCATGATCCACTATTACTCTTGCAAACACAGAGAAAAATTACATTGAAAATCCATGAGTCAATGATACTTTTTTTCTAATAAAATTTACACAAATGGGGGAATATTAGTTTCACTTTTAAAAAATTATCTGTAGAAAGGGGAAATATTAAAGGTTTTTCTGTCTCTGAACATGTGCTGCAGTAGGGTGTCTTTCTCTGCTTGTTCTGAGCAGATATGTGTCCCCACCAATACTCAAAGATCCCTGTGTCACAGCACCAAGGGGGTCTCATTGACCTGAATGACACAGGTTGAAAATGCTCCTCTGCAGGCCCCTGGACAGAGAGAACAGAGCAGACAGACTCAGATAAAAATCACTGCAGAGGAAAAAGATATACTATCTTCTTGTTTTCAAGGTACCAGTAAAACTAGGAGGAGGGGACAGAAGTCTGGATAGCCTCTTGGAGTCTCTGTGTCACTGAAGTCACTGCAGACCCCCTGTTATCCATAATGAGCTTCCTTTACAAAGCATTCTGGATCAAAATGTATGGTTAGGAAGCACCAAGACATTCACTGCCTGCTTGGGTTTAGCCAGGTTTTAGCATCTTCTGTCCTTGGTTGGTCAACAATGTATTTTCTGGAAAAGCTGGGCAGGGGCTTACTATACCAGATATTGTATCAAACAACATTTCTTCTTGGTACTACAGTAAACAGGTTAAATTGGTACTTCAGCAACAGGCTCAAAGCTCATGGCTAAAAGCCTGAGATGTGAAAAGAATTTTTGGTCACTGAATTATACTTATTGCTGCTGGATGGCTGAAGAGCTACAATCACAAAACCCAGCAGTGAGCACTGCAGACTGATTTAAGATAAATCAGTTCCTGACCACAGCATTGTTTGGAGAAAAGGGGCCATACTTCCTTTTTTCTTTTCTAAAGGAATAGAGCAGACTAAGGTGATGAATGTTTCCTCTCCCAATACAGCTGATTTGGTGTCTCCCAGGTCATAGTGGTTTCATTTAGATTTGCAATTTCTTTTCTCCAGAGCTTGATCCTAGTAGTTGTTACTTCAGTACAAACAGTTTGCATGAAGTGTCTGGGCAGAACAGACTCCAGGCTGTCATTGGCAACCATGGCCATGATAACCTTGCATAAATGATGTAGTAAAACCAACAGCTAAGCTATCTCATCCTTGAACAGCTGCAGGGTTCCAATAGCCCTCATTGTACCACATTCCCCTCCGGACAGTAAATAAAAAGAAAAAAGAGAAGTCATTTGTATTATAGCTAGACTGCCACAGGAACACAGACACTGTACAGTAAACTATTAATTGTGGGATTTATTTTTTTTTTTTCCATATAATATTGATTTTCCTCCATATAACCAGTTATCATTAGCTTGATTAATGCTACCACAACTTGGAATAACTAGCCAAAATTTCAAATTGGGGCATTTGTCAGGACAAAAAGATAAATCACAGCTCAGATTCTTTATTCATAACTAGGACTATGCTGGCCAGAGAGTTTCAGTGGTGTTAAGATAGTTGACTAAGAAAAGACATGGGAAAGAAGAGCTGGAACTGTGCTATGCAGCCTGTCTGATAATATCAGATTAGTTCAGCCACACTCAAGACTTAGTTTATTTTAGTACCAAAACCCTAGTTTTCTTCCTAACAAAGGCTGTCATATTGGCAGGGAGAGCTGAGTCACACAGACTGCCTCAGCCAGAGCTGTGCTCCTTGCTGTTGGATGCAGAGGCAGTGAGCTTGCAGACACTCATGCTCTTTGACTGCTTCAGATGGAAAAGAAATTCCCAATGGAATCAGCCTTACCTTGCTTGGGAACATCAGCTTTCTCAGTATAAGAAAACTAAGAGCTACATCAAGAGTGCCACTAAGACCCTACTGACTCTGTAACAAAGAGGGCATCTTGGAAAGAAGTGAGATGAAAAAGTGACTCAGTCCTGCGAAGAAGGCTAGGGACAGCACTCACTAACTGGTCCTCTGAGTGAGAAGTCTCTGCCACCTCTTCAAATTTGTCAATTTGTCCAATCTCAACAGCCACAATTTGCAAGCCTTTTAGATACCTGATCACTCAGGTATCTTTCAAAACCAATAACAAAATACCTGTGACTATTGTTTCAATAAAGTTGTTTCATAAATCCAAATGTACCTAATGTTTTTTATTATTCACACTTTCCTCACACTTTCCTCTTTTCTCAGCCAAAAGTGTCAGCAATCAATATCTAGTCTGCCTTGGAAACACAGTAAGATCTACTGTGTCTTTCTTGTCAAGCATCATAAAGCGTGTTGATGCTTTCTGTTATTCCATCTACTGGGCAACTGCATATCATCTGCATTCATTGTGAGGGAGCAGGGTGATGTGGTGAACACTTTCTGCAGGCTGGATGGGAAGTGCAGCTGAGGTTTTTGCACAAGCACCAAAAGTGCAGAACTGTTTGTTTCTCTTTTGGAAACAAAAACGAAGATCAAAATACTTTTCTTCTTATTGTTTCCCTCAGGAAGAAAAGTAAATATTTTTAACTGTCTGTCAACTCTGCAAATCACGAAACTTTGAGAGACTCCAAAAGGCAAGTTTAGAGATATTTAACAGCTACTGCTAGCAATTGTATGCTGCCAAAGATTGATACTCCTTCTACCAGACAGGTTGGATATAATGAAAACACAGGGTCATAAGACAGGAAACCGTTACCTAGTCAGTACAAACTGTTAGCTAAATTAATAAATTACAGACTTGGGAAATTCTGTAAGCTGAGTTATTGCTGAATTACTTCTCCGGAGAACCACCTCCAATTTTAAAGTTCATTTACTTTCAAAAGATATTGGGAAGGAGTGCAAGGAGAATGGAGCTACTTCTTACAGAATCATGCAGTTCCCAGTGTGAGGGCAAAAGTCACGACTTACAGAAGTGATTTGTGGTTTTGGGATGCTCATTGGAATAACTTTACAGAATCTCATTTTTAGAAAGTACTGAATGAAATTAAAATTAAGCTCCCATAACAAGTGTCACAATGAACATCCAGTGTCACTAGTTACATCTGTGACCTTGGCCTTAATCTTGCTGGTAAGTACAAGAACACTTAAAATTCCCCACCCACTTTACAGCTAGAGGATTATACAGCAAAAAGAGCTGTAGTGAATGAAACAATTCTTTTCTGCCAACTTGATTTTGTTTATACAATATGTCCTAACCTTTAGAAAAAGTATTTAGAATTTAAAATAATAGAATGAGGGAATGTGTCAGGGGAAAATGGATGCTTGAGCTTACTAAGGGACAAAAGACATTTTCTCCAAATGATGAACAGATGTTAAAATTGCACTAATACACATGGGCTTTTTGAACAAAGGGATCATCCAGATGAAGAATATCCTGTTGCTGTAGTAGTTTAATCATGTAATCCTTATATGAAGCTTTGATTACAGATTATTTTTATAGCAATGAGTCCTTCAACACTTATGGTACTGATGTAAGATTAAATGACCTGCTCAGAGCCATTGTAAATTGCTTACAAGACTGAAGCTAACCCCCAGTTTCCTAACTCTCTGATTTTAAAAATTTCCAAGTAATAGCTTTTGGTTTTGTCTCCTTTCAAAGGGCTGTGAAAGGAAGGTTAGAGTGGGAGGACCCCCAAGGGGAAGGAAAGAATTAATTATATCTAGATAGAACATGGTGGGAAGATGCAAATGGGTCATGTGCAACCTCTTGGTCTCTAGGTGTTACAATCAAATCTGTTCTTTGTGTAGGGTGGAGGGTTCCAGATCACAGTTTATAAGCAGATGACATTTTTGCTCAATTGAAAATCCCCTCATCATGTTTGCAAGGGTGAAGAACTTGCTCTAGGTCACCATGACATTCTACCCTGAACACCAGCAGTCCAACCCTAGGATTAGTAAAACTGATATTCAGTTTGAAATATTTTTGAAAAAAATATTACATTACAAATACAAAACATACAAATGTTACATTTCCACCATTTTTATTCCCAGTCCTCTGCATGCATACATAAACACCATAAAGACTCCACACAGATATGCCCCCAAAACCAAGCCATCTGCAATCAGGAGATACAGGTTCAGTCCCTGAAAAAGGAGGTGAAGAGCTGGCAATGAATCAGCCTTGAGTTCATCACCAATGCTCTTTCCAGTCTTTATCCTGCCTCCTAGCCCAGTGGTGGCTCACAGCACCCATTCTGCACTGTAAAATCAGTATTCTCATTGTTACTCACTGACCCTCATAACTGTATTTCCACCTTCTTTGCTCTAAGGATGAAGACCATCTCTTCTCATCATAGCTAGCAAAGTGCACAATGCGTGTCTGACATGGGGCAGCAGCTGTTTATTTAAGACAGAAGTTTTCTGAATGGCACTTATGAATGCATAGAGCATCAGAAATTTGAATTACCCACTGGTTGAACAACTTTCCATTCCTTCCCTTAAATTGCAAGAAATGAATGTGTCTCTGAATTATTTTTCTTCAAATACTAGATGCTGAGGAAGTATGAGCCACCTGCTTGCAACATCCATATCCTCTTCCCTCTGTACCTGTCTGCTCTGGGCCCTGTTGTAGGGGGCATAAAGGGATTGGTAGGTCTCTGATCTGACCTGGCAAAGCCATTCCTCATAGCTGCACTGAGGCAGCTCTTGTAAAACTTACAAACTTGTCTTTCTGTTAGTGTCAAAATAGAGGTGTGAACTGGGGTTGGAGGACAAGACTAACAAATGGGAACACTGTTTGAAGCTGGATCAGAACTCTCCAGACAGCTGCCTCCAGATGTTGGGAGTGGCTGGCTTTGTTTTATGTGGCAAATATGAGGCAACTACAAGCTGGTGAAGTCACAAATTCCCATATGGCAAAGTTCCTTGTTTGAAGAGGGCATCAAAAGGAAAAGATTAAAAAATTCAGAACCATGTGGAAGGAAAAGGAAATAGCTATTTGGAGCAGATCTAGTTTCAGGAGAGCAGCTGGGCTGTGCCTCAGTCTTGCACCAGTTGAGAATTTCATCCCAAATCACCTTGCAACCAGCTGCTTACCAGTCCCAGTGCTCTCCAAGCATCTCTATGTGTTATCATTCCTACACATTTTTGCAAGTGTTGTTGTGGTTGTTTCCCTCTTTTTCAGCATTACATGGTAGTTTTCTGCTCTGGGCTTAGCAACATCTTGATGCGACTGTAAAGCCAGAAGTTCTGACAAATCATGGAAGCTGACTGAAAGTTGAATCAGTATGAAGAAAAATACGTGAGACAAAAGATCTCAATCCCACTACAAAATTTACTTTCACCATATAATATCTGAGATTTTCCTTTGGCCACTCCCAGAAATCTGTGACACATCAGAACAGCCACCAAACATTCAGCTAATTCAGGGTTTTTCTCTCAGAAAGTGGCTAAAGGTGGGTGGCAGGGAAGAAATAAAAGGGAGATAAGCATGAAGTGACAATCTCCTAAACTCTATAGTTGTAAAGCCCTATGAGGTACAGCCTCTTCCCTGCCTATGACCAGCCACCTGCTTTAAAGAAATGTCCTATCCCTTCCTTTGATGATTCTCCCAGAAGTAGAGAAAAGAGTCTCCATAAAACTCAAGAGCAGTATTCTCATCCTTATTACTGCTAGTTCCCCAGCAAAAGAGTCTCATTAGTTGGCTAAATATTATCATTGAATCATACAAAAAAAAAAAAAGATTGTAAAAGACCTTTAAAATCTTTGAGTCCAACCATTAACCTAATACTGCCAAGTCCACTTCTAAACCATGTCCCTAAGTGCCACATCTACACTTTTTAAAATATCTCCAGGGATGGTGACTCGACTACTTCCTTGGGAAGCCAGTTCCATATTCCTCATCACCACTGTAAGAGGTCTTATTATTGCTGCAAGCTCTCTAGGGTCAGGATCCATCTGCTGACTTCCATTACTGAAGCGGAATCTCTCCTGAGTAGTGGCAATTTTTGCATGGTGTTTTTAAAGGGCATAGCACATGACAGTGCACAGTTGCAAGGCTGTGGCTTCTGGTTTTGAGCCATGGACTGAAGAAGTCTAAACCAGCCCTGTTGGCCTACACTACTGATTTCCCTGGGACTTGCATTTGGATATCTGGGCATTTGCTTCACATGAGCTGACTGTGTTGTAGGACTTCAGGATGCTTTTCCAAACATGTCTTCCTATTCCAGACAGAGCTTTCTTCATCTGAGTCCACAAATACCTCACCAGTAGAAGGGATCAGAAGCCATGTCATAGGCTGGTGCCTGAGGGAGTGCTGTGTAAACCTCTCAGGGACCACTGAGTGCAGTGGTGGCACTGGCAGGCTTGGGAGGAAACCAGTGCACAGTCATATGCCCCCAGAGAGGAAGGTCATTCTAACAGTGGACCTCAACATCCCCCTGTTTTCAGAACTCACTGGCAGGTGAGTGTCAGGAGGATGGAGCCAGACTCTTCTCTCTGTCATACAATGATAATATAAGGGGCAAAGCTTCAACATAGGAGGTTCCACATAAATATGAGGAAACACTTTTTCACAGTGAAAGTGACAGGGACTGGAACAGGCTGCCCAGAGAGATGTGGGGTCTCCTTCATTCAAAACCCACCTGGATGCGTTTCTGTGTGACCTGACCTAGGTGATCTTGCTTTGGCAGGGGGATTGGACTAGATGATCTTTCGAGGTCTCTTCCAATCCATAGCATTTTAATGGTAGGAATAGATAAGCAGTCAGCTATGTGTATCCAGAAAATCAAAAAGGAAAGTAGCATTAGAGGAAATAGATAGGCAGTGGGTGTTCAAGGACAATGAGTCATCCTTTCCACGAATAAGGCTCAGAATTAGGAATCCTAGCAATTATGCAACACATTTCAAAAATTTAGGTTTTTCTTCTTCTCCAAAATTATCTTTATGCCCTGGGGATATTTTGGAATGACAATATCTGCACTCAGAGTTAGACATGAAGAGAATACACTGTGGGAAGATATGGCCAAATAATAGAGAAAACATAAAGTTGAGCTCTGAAGCTTTTTCCTGAAACCAGGTGGGTACCACAGAGGAAACTGGCATGATGCTGGTCAACCATCACATTGTGAGTGCACAGAATGGAAAGAAAGACAAAACCTGTGGCCACTGACATCAGTACTTGCATCAATAACACCTGTGTTCCCCCTTTCCTCATATACTCATCCCCCTGAGCTTGTTCAGTTCTGGTGTCATTCAATAAATGAAATGAGCTCCTCTGTCCTCCTGGGCAGTGAGTGAACACAAGAGGAAGGCACCTGCCTTCCACTTTGGTACACTATTTCTTTCCCAGAAGTGGGACCACTCAAAGCTTATGCCTTCTGCTTTGCTGGAGATGTCCTGGGTTGGAAGCAAAGATGGTTTTGACCCTGAATCAGGCTGTGTCTTGTTCTAGTCAAAACCCTGGCCTGTGGAAATTTCCAAAGGGCAGATCTGGATAAAGAGTATGAGTCCTGTTTTGAATCCCAGTGCTCTGGTTTCCCAGAATTTGGAAGCAGAGATAAAAAACAGGCTCTGTCTTCATTTTTGAGGATTTCTAGTAAAGAAGTCTCTTTGCACCTTCAATATCTCTGATCATGGCATTGTTTGCAGGTAGTAGTCCTAAAAGCTCTGAATCACAGAGATGTTTGGGCCTATGCTGGGTAGAGACTAATCCTTTTTTAACTGGAATAAGCCTTAAACCAGCAAACATGAGTTCTTGTGAAGCTGCAGGGCTGTAGTGTCGTTCCCATTTGTTTCCCTCCTTCCCTTAGCTACAGAGTTCTGATTGCAGCAGCCAGTCTTCAAACACTGACAAATGTCATCTCTGACACTGCAGCAGTGGGTACACACCATTATTATAACCTGTATGCATTTAGCCATCCCAGCATGATAAGAGAATGATTAGGAGAATAGTTAGAGAGTAAATTAAAAACTCCCAGCAGTTTCCTGTGTGAAGCTACTAATTTACAGGCATCTTTTTCTCATGGCATTACTGAAAAATTTCATTAGTTATACCTGTGAATACATGTTAGATTTAAACTCCTGGTGAGAATTTTTATTAACATACAAATATGTTAGGTCTCTTATGCTGCTTAAAATGTAATTAACCATATTCTTAAGATTAAGGGTGCATAATCATAAAAGGACTGCACTCCTGTTCATTTAATTCTTCTTAGCTGCTTTATGTTGATGTTAGTCCATAAGAATAAATGTTAGCTTGGGTTTGTGCTATAGAAATAAATTATTATTGTATGTATTTCTAAATTTCAAATTTAGTAGGTGTGCATTGATGGAAGATGATAAAGTCCATTGAAATATTAGGAAAAAATTGCTGCTTCTGCTGCTGCTGTTGCAAATGCTCTGCAGTGATAAAGTTGTATTTCAGGCAGCTTCATTCAGTAGACAGAAAGGAGGGGCAGGTACACCCAGTGAACAACAAGGATGAGAACAATAAAGTATCCTCTTTAAGTACTAATTTAAACATGTAATGTGTCAACCATGTTATGTGGGGATCCAACCAGACTTTTCAAGAAGCCTGTGGAAATTGAGGAAACAACCTAAGGCAGAAAGACTTTTGATTTTTTTGATTTTAGAATGGGAGCCGAGTTTGAGAAATGCACTCTAAAACCCAAAATTATTTTATGTTGTCATTAAAACATGTTATCAGAGTAGTTCATCTTTCTGGAGCTGTCACAGCCCCCCTGCAATGCCGATCAGGTTTATTTGAAAAGAGGTTAAAACATTAAGGGATGCAGAGTACTGCTCTTTAGGGGCATTTCCTTCCTATCAACAAGATCCATGTAGGCTACCAGACCAAAGAGTTTATTCCTCACTTGAAGTCAGAAGGGGCTCTGAAAGGTCTTGAAGGAAAACCAACTTCCAACAGAAATTTCAGCAACTGTAAAACACTTGTAAAATATTTCCCTACCTTTGTTTCAAGTAATTTATTTTAGTGGAGGCCTTAGAACTCAGTTCTTTGTGGAGTCAACAACACCTTGCAGCAGAATGTTGTGGTCAAATGGACCCAGTTCTAGGGGAGACTGGTGACAGCATGCCCACAGGGAGCAGTGACATAGACTGAGAAGGGTTTCTTGGCTGCTTTGTGATTGTTTTCATTATTTCCAAGTGAACACACAGGCTTGATTGAAAGTCGCTTGCTTTCATTACAGCTTCCTTTTGGCAAGAGTGAGACTCAGCAGGTTGAGCCCCTTGCCACTCTGAGCTCTTGAGGCAAAGCTGCTCTCTGTAAATCCCTGTAAAGGAAGAAGCCACCATGCTCCCTGTGCCCAGGGAGCAGTGTGCATGATGTCAGGGAATACATTACCATGGAGAGCACACTCAGCTACTCCCCCTCAATGCTGACAGGGAGCCACAGCAGCTTCTGCTTGGGGGAGCAATGGTGGGGAAACTTCTGCTTCCCAAGTCAAAACCCCTGAAGACAGTGAAGAATGTTGTGGGTTTTCCATCAGACCCTCAGACTAGGGTGTTTCACAAAAAACATACTGCATTTTCTTCTCTTTGGCTGTCTGTCCTTTACAAATATGCAGGGAAATAATAAAGGTTGTTAAACTTTCAGATAGATCTGATGTTTTGTCATCTCAAGGGATTATATTTCCCACTGACAGCTTTCCAGTAACACTGGGTGGAGTCTGCATCTCTGTTTAGGTAGGTGCTAGCAGTGCTGGCACAGGGCTGAAGGCTGTTGTCAGATCACAGCAGGCTTCATATAGATGCTTCAATCTAGCCTTTTCAGAGGCATTAGTGTTCAATTCCCTTAGGACTTCAGCAGGTGGAATATATGTATCCAAGCCAATGCAAAGGACACCAGTCCCATGCCCAGCTCTATTTAGGGACTGCTACTGTGAATAACCTTGGATAAAATGAAGTTGAAAACCTATGTAATTCTGCTTGCCATTCAAGAATGCACTAAATAAGACATGAAACTCCAGACAAAAAAGCACCAGCCATTCTTCTGTTCTAACAGTTTGCTGTCAACACAGGACAATAAAATATGAATATTTTAGAATAGGAAATAGGAACTCTATTGTACTTCACATGCATGAAGCTTAGTAATGCTAATGTGATTGTATCTCCAAACTTTTGTGCCATCACTTAAGGGTAGCTTTGTCTTTCTTAGATGGGTTATATGTATTTGGTTTTTCTATGCACAGATCTATAGTCCTTCTTAAACTAGTAGAAATAAGGAAGCCTGATTTCCTTCCTCTGTCACAAAACCACATTTGAGCTGCCTTACTGCACCAAGATCAGCAAAATGAAGAGGGGTTTGTTGAAGGTTGACTTGAACTTGCCGAAGCAGCTGGAGGGCAGCACCATTACCTTGCAAGCAGCTGCCCAAGACACAGCATCATAGGATGCTGGAGACAGAAAGTGGTTTTCTGCACATCAAGGAATAAGCTTCTGGTGCAAAGGGTTTGTATACCTTTTGACTCATAATATACATTTTGACTGGTATATTGACAGAGGAAACCCATTAGGTTTCCTTATGATGGTAGAAGTGGCACTCCTGCAATACTTTCAAGTTTCCAAACTAATGAAAAGTGATACTCTTTTCTCCCATGTCTTGACTCTGACATCAAGCAAAGCATTAGGAAATACCTGGCAAGAAGCATACAGGCATCTCAGTATTCACTTTCTGTGATTTGGCCCTCATCAAATGCTTTAGGCTGCTTGCTACTGTAAGCAGCTAGTTGGGATATTTGGTCACCACATCATTTTACAGTGGAAAGGTATGTTCTTGGATGATTTAGACCTGAAACAATGCCAGTCTATGCAGATGTACAGTTTAGCTTGGATGTCACAGGACATGGGTGGTTATTGACAGTGCAGGTTGACACAGAATCCTGATGTCACAATACAGAATTGAAATATTGTCAACAGTCAACAAAGACAATAAAAGGATTATTGTCTTTATTTAACAGCCCAAGGAAACTAAGGCTTAGGATAAAATGGTGCTAATATTTACTTCTTACATATTTATTGTTATTAAGGATGTTGTCTTCTTTGCAAGCAACATGATAAATTAAAACTCACCTGTAAGCTAGTTCCTACATATACAGGAAATTATTAGGAACAAGGAGTAAAAGTAAATACATCTACTGTATATCTACAATTTATCCTGTATACGATAGATTCCTGTATTTGGGGTACTTCTGAATGGCCAGGAATTATCTGCTAGGGAACAATGGCCTCAGGAACATGCTCACATGCATTATGACACACTTAAGGCAGTTCACAGAAGGCAATGGAGATTTACAACATTTGACTTTTTTGCTTTATAACTGGAAAATCAAACCACGTCCTAGATTGATGGACTGGGTGTAGTCACTGCAAAGGGTAAACATAGGACAGCCTTTCCAGTGATATCCTTTCCTAAAGTAAAATAGACCAATTACTCGTAAGCCTCAGAGGTTATAATGACCTTTCTGGGTTTTGCAGGACCACTGAAACTCAAGGTATTTTCTACAGCAATACTCCTTTTATAGGTTCAAATTGGAAAGTACAGGACTGGAGAAACAAGTCATTTTACAACAGGCTAAAAGAATGCTTCGATCCTGATGCAGTGCTTAACTGACCTGAAAAAGAAGCATCTGTTTCTCTACTATCTGATTGCCTCAGCCTAGCAATCCGTGAGGCTGAAGTGGAGGTCTGTGCTGAGATATGTATAATTACAGATTTTATGTGTGTTTGGCACTCTGTACTCTACACCCTTCAATAGGCCTTGTCTGCAGTGTAAAGTGGTGTGGAAAATTACTAGCTTAAACATGCATCTGCTTGGGGAGAGCTTGAGGTCTGCATAACAGGCAAATGTGGCCCCTCTCTGCTCCTCAAAAGAAAAGCAGTGGTAATTCTCCTCAGCAGAATAGGGGCCCACTGAACTCTGTGAGCTACCTTGACTCAATACAGAAGGAAGAGTCAGGTCAGGATCCAGATGTGTTTTGGATAAGAACATCTGCAATGTGGTCTGACCACCTGTGCATGCCGCTCTGGGTACCAAGCGTGGAGTGAGGGGAACTACTGTTTCCGACTTCTCCAAGTCAGTATCTTCATACTCCCCAGGATGAAAGATTTTTTGGTTGGGTAGTAAATAGAGAATGTTTGAGGTATTTGAAGTCTGCCTCAATGGGTCATAGTTTTCTAGTTGAGCTGAACAAAAGAAAACAGAAAAAAAAAAGAAGCCAGGCCCAGTGGACTGCAGGATATTTTTTGCAGTACTTACCAATCAAAACTGCCAGTGATGATTGGTGAAAACAGACAAATGTAACTGGTATATCTTGAGGCTATTTGCATTATTAGAAACATAGAAATGTAGACTATCTCAAGTTGGAAGGAACCTATAAGGATCATGAAGTCCAACTTCCTGCTCCTTGCAAGACTGCCTAAAACTAAATCATATGACTAAAAGCATTGTCCAGATGCTCCTTGAACTCTGACAGGCTTAGTGCTGTGACCACTGCTCTGGAGATCCTGTTCCTGTGACCAACCACTCTCTCAGTGAAGAATCTTTTCCTAATGTCCAACGTGAACTTCCCAATGCAGCCTCATTCTATTTCTTCATATTCTGTCACTGATAACCAGTGAGAGCAGGTCAGTACCTCCTCCTCTACTTGGTAGGACCCAACCCTTCCTCAGACCCCTTGAGGAAGCTGTAGACTACAATGAAGTCACCCCTCAGCCTTCTCCAAGCTGCAAAAAACAAGTCACCTCAGCCTCTCCTTGTAAGTCTTGCCTTTGAGGCCTTTCACCATCTTGATTGCCTTCCTCTGGACACACTAATATATTGATGTCCTTCTTATATTGAAGTGTCCAAAACTGCACACAGTACTCGAGGTTGTGTGGCCTTAGTGTAGACACACAGAGTAGGACAATCACCTCTCTTGACCAGCTAGCTATGCCATGCTTGATGTACCCCAGGACATGGTTGGCCCTTTTGACACACTGTTTACTCTTATTCAACTTGCCATCAATTCATGGTGCTGTTCTCTAGTGTCTCAGCTTCCAATGTGTACATATAGTCAGGAATACTTCATCCCAGGTGCAGTATCTGGCACTTGCTCTTGTTAAATATCATACAGCTGGTGATTTCCCATCTCTCTAATTTATCCAGATCTCTCTGTAAGGCCTCTCTTCGCTCAAGGGAGTCCACAGCTCCTCCTAATTTAGTATCATCAGCAATCATAACATATGTTCAACTCTTGTATCCAGATAATTATAAAAACATTAAAGAGCATTGGCCTGAAAATCAAGCACTAGGGATCCCCAATGGTGACTGGACACCAGCCTGATCTAACCCCATTTACTATAACACCTATCAGACAATTATATTGTGGACGTGTCTAGATGTGTCCAGACAAATACCGTAAAAGACTTTGAAAAATCTTTGCTAAAGATCACACACCCCTACATTTACTGGCATTCCTTGGTCAACTAGATGAATGACCTTGTCATTAAAAGAAATTTCGTTATGCAGGACTTACCTCTTATGAACCTGTGCAGGCTATGACCAATTACTGTATTTTCTATCAAGTGTTTTCCAATAAATCCAAGAATAACCTTCTCTGTAATTTTACCAGTCACTGAAGTGAAACTGGCAGGCCTGTAATGACCAGGGTCTTCCCTCTTACCCTTCCTGAAAATTGGGACATTTGCCACCTTCCAGTCAACAGACCTCACCAGAGTCCCAAGACCATTGAAAAATAATGGAGAGAGGTCCCACAACAAAATTGACCAGCCCTTTCAGTACCTTGGGGTGAATCCCTTTGGGACGTACATGAATCAAGCTAGAGCATCAAGTCTCAAACACGATCATCTGGGGAGTACATCACCCCAGTCAGTCTTCCAACAAATGGCTGTGGGTGTCCCAGGGCACATCAACAGTGATAAAGACAGAGGCAAAGAAGACATTAAACATCTATGCTTTGTCTACATCCCTCTTTGTGAGGAAATGGACCTCATCAAATAACGAGCCAATGTTATCTCCGATTCTTCCTTTGTTGTTAATGTAATTTTAAAATCCTTTTTATTGTTCCTCACAGTGCTAGCCAGCTTGAACTCTAATCAAGCTTTGGTCCTGTGGTGATGAACAGCAGCCCTGTAGTCCTCCAAAGTCTGCTCTCCCCAAATTCAGGGTCAAAGCTTTGCTGGCAGTTTTCCTCCCATTGCCAACAGTTCAAAACTCAAATACTTCATGGTCACAATGACCAAGACAGCTGCCAATCACAATCAGGGCTTTCCCCGTAATCCTGTCTAGCTAGCTCTCTGTAGACATTTCTTTTTCAGGTGTGAGGGCCCATCAGCCACTCTCATGTGAGCTATGGGGTCCTGGTAGGTCTCTCTGCTCCCCTGAGGTTTCCCCAGTTCAGGAAACCTCCCTGTACACCATAATCCTCTGTTCTGCTGATGATCCTGCTGTCACCACAGCTCTTTGCCTCAGGAAAATGGTTTAGCCTAAGCCATCTGAGAGTGACATCCTACAAGCTATTCTTCATACTGATATCTAATGGCTAACAGACATTCCCTCACTGTTCACATTGGTGCTCTGGCTTTCAAATTCCCTGTGTCCTCCTTAATGCAGTGAAGAAAAAAGAAACTAAACAAGGACATATAGTCCACCCAGCAGCATATGCAAACAGAGGAGTTTAGAGAGAAGTCAGCTGGAAATCAGGCTGCCTCCTGGTACCTAAGTGGAAAAGCAAGGACGCAAGTAATGAGACACAATGATTTAGATACTGTTTTTGTCACAAAAAAAAAAAATAAATCACCATATATTAAAATACATTCACATACATACAGTGTATGTGATAATTCAGTCTCTGACTTCTCAGTATTCTTAAAGCAGTTTTTCTTGGTGGAGGTAAAGCAGTTTGCAGATAAGTTACTTTTGCCTTTGGCATCATCTTGCTTCAAGGAGGCACTAATGCAACCTGACTTTTTGCCATAAAATCTCATGTGCATTCTTACTAGGACTGTGCGCTGATGCCACATTCCACTTCCAGAGCCCTCTGCTCACAGCTGTTAGAACAATTACATAGACAAATACATAGACTTTTTTTTCTCTTACTTAAGAACTGTACAGAGCTCTCAAACTGCATTCTGGCTGAGAACGTGCAATTAATCATCACATAAGAGTCTGCTTCCATATGTCTTCTGATGCATGCCACATTTACAGGTGTCTGCCTTGTATCCACACGCCTTCTTGTGAGATGCTAAGAGAAGAGAAATCTCAGCTTGACTTTCACCCTCCAAACTTGTGGATGTAGTTAGCCAATGCAGAAGATAACCAAATTATTCTGTGCTTTTGAAATCCCTCACCAGATCTTGCTGCTTGTGAAGCAAAGGAAATATGCAGTTTCTCTATTAAATAATAGAGAAATAATAACTGAATAATGAATATCAGTGATCAAAATCCCCAGTATCACAGCCCCATCTAATGGACTGGCTGAAAGACATTCAAAGGACCTACAAAGAGTCTATCTGTATGTTCTTTTGCAAAATAAGTTATGTTGATAAACAGGACCCTATGGCGTATTAAACTCTTAATTATGGGCACAGGAGGCATTTTCTCTGAAAATTAAAAAGGTTGCAAAATGGCTACAGCCTCTGGGAGGCAATTCTTAGAAGCGAAATGTAACTCTGTGTTAGTGACTGCTTTATCTACTGCCTTCAGTATTCTCTTGGCACGGATTAGAGTGGAGAGGGGAGCCTCCATATTTCTTAGTTGTGTTATCATTATACCAATGACTCTGGCATGCCATAATCCTACTGAGTAACATAGGCCCAAGGGAAAACACAAGGAAATTACTGAGAGAAGAGATATCAGTTAATGCAGGCTTCATTTTCTATTGTACATCTGAGCTTTTTTCTTTTTTTTTTAATTAAAAAAAAAAACAAAACAAAAACAAAACCAGAAGGTAATGTGTTCATTCCAGAGAAGTGGACACTGTCAGTTTAGGGCTGCCTGTGCTACATGATGTGTGACATGTCTACATCAACCTGCCTGAAATGCTGTTATCCTGATACCATTATGATCATAAGGCCAGTTATCAACCATTCATATCTCATAACCAAAACTTGTGGATTAGACCACACTAAGCACAGTTACTAGCAGGATTCTGAGAGGAGTGGTATCACAAGGTTTACATCCTGTTCCAGAGATTCTGGAGGGAAGCAGAGAGACTCTTAGTTGCAGTGGGTGACAGATGGAGTAAATACTGGTTTCTAAACATGTGCAAAGTTGTTTCAGATCCCAGTAGTTTTTGTGGTACTAGGTCACTAGGAGATTCTTGTGTTTCTTCCTCTGAGCTCCTCTTAGCTTCTCCAGCAGCATCAGCTGAAAAAGTACATCTTTCCAGATGACTCAGAGCTCCGAGCCCTCATCACATTCAGTAGTGCTAATTAGGCACCTTGCTCCTGAAAACAGGAACAGACAGCAGAAGCTCTTTGTAGGCATTCTTATCCAGCAAGCCCCCTTTTGTTCTCTTCTGAAGGTTTCCCAGCACTTTACTCAGCTCATTAAGAAAGAAAGTTCAAGTACGGAGATCTCTAACATTTCCCTTGAGAGACTGAGTAACCCAGACACAAACAAGGTCTTTTTGCACCAAGTCCATAAATCATGTCTCTGTATCTAATACTCCTGAGCTGAGCATCTCACTGTAATATTTACTATGCAGTTATCTTAGGGGCTTGAGAAAACTTTGGTAAGAGCAAACATGCTGGTGCAAACCCCAGAAAGCCTGCCATGGGAAGAAAGAGAGCAGGAACATATGCTTTCCTTAAATTAAGAGACCCTCAAATAAATCTTTATTGAAGTCATGATCAACTTTAGGAGAGAGATCACTTCAGTAGGATCACATGTTTTATGTGATTTTCTATAGAGATCATTACTGTCTACTTTTTCTGGGGTTGAAAGGACATGGTGCAAACACTTACCTTCTGGAGGTGCAACTGCTTCAGCAGACAAAAATGCTCCCTCACACTGAGCAAGCACTAGACTCTCATTTGAATGGTGGTAGTCTCCTTTCTGGACCTATACAAAACATTCACAAGGAAACACTTAAGAATTAATTAGGGCAATGTTTCTGCTTGGGTTAATGGCTTTACCCAGAGGCTGACTTTTCTGATATGGACTGATTCACCCCCAAGAGGCAGCAGGGGCTCCAGGGTCAGGACAATGTAACAGGCTGTATGGTCACAGGGACAGGGAATGTGAGTCCATAAAGTCATGCCCAGGTGCGTGGCCACTTGTGACTTTACTGCATGTCACCTCCTCCAGAGCCACCACAAAACTGGAGCAGAAAAGGCAGATACACACACCACCATTCCCATTACTAAGCAGTACCATCTCTCCTAATTGCCACGTGTGGAACGACAGTCACAGCTAATTAGTAGGTTATTAGGGAGGCTGAAGCAAACAGGTTTTCTACATAGTTTGAGCCCCAAGTCCAAGTTCTGACTGCTGCACCCCAGTGCATGCCTGTTTTGGAGTGCTCATCAGAAAACAGGGGCACCTAGTGGCTGCATCAGAAATGTCAATAAACATCACCGTTCCCTTGAAAAACAATGGGGCAATCTGTCTCTTTCCTCTCTGAGCTCTAAAATAAAATAAATTAATAAACAAATAAATAAACAAATAAAAAGTCTATTGGATAACCTTACCTGAAGGAGGAGGGAGAGGGACAGTTCATCACTAGATTTCATGCTTTTGGAGCAGTGTTTCCGACTTAGCTGTGATGTTCTGCAGTGATGTAACCAGATTGAATGATGTTGCTGCCGATTTCTTCTGCATTGCTGCTCTGGAGAGCAAAAATTGCTGTCCTGGGACTCAAATCCCATGCTGATTACTTGCAGGGGAAAAGTTGCATCTGTCTATGCTGGCCAAGGCAAGCAATTGTTTGCAAAGGCTTCGAGTCAGTTTGCTCCCAGACTTTGGCCCTTATGCAGCTGCTGTGCACTGGTTGCATTGCCCCTGTGTGTTGTACACTTTCTGACCTGGGCTCTCCAGCTTCTGGTGCTAATAAAGTATGGCACTTATTTGTGATCAGTCTCCTTCAGCACTGAGCTGTAGTCTAGATGCAGCCAGGCCACCTGAGCTACACACAACACAGCAGTGACTCAGGGACAGGGAGGGAAAGCAAAGATTACCGTGTGTTTTGCTCCTGTGCTTCTGCTGCCCAGGTTCACCCACTCATCTGGAGGCCCTGTGGCACCAGTGCAGAACATGGAATTGCAGCAGTTCCCCCTTCCCTACTCTGGGGAGGGGGCCCATGTTTTCCTTCTGGAGCACCTTCCACATCCCAAGGTGCTTTTTTTTGCCTGCAGGGATAAGAGAGAGATGATCAGAAATGCAGGTGAGGAAACATCGTTTAATAGAATCACAGAATGTTTAGGGCTGGAAGGGACTTCCATATGTCATCTAGTCCAGCCCCCCTGCAGTGACTAGGGATACCCTCAACTAGACCAGGCTGCTCAGAGCCTTGTCCAACCTCACCTTGAATATCTCCAGGGATGGTGCCTAAACCACCTCCCTGGGGAGCCTATTCCACTGTTCTACCATCTTCAAAGTAAATATATTCCTCCTGATATCCAGTCTAAATCTACTCTTCTCTAATTTAAACCCATTACCCCTTGTCTTTTCACTAGAGGCCCTTCTGAACAGCCCCTCTCCAGCCTTCCCGTAGACCCCTTCAGGTACTGGAAGGTGGCTATAAGGTCTCCCCAGAGCCTTCTCTTCTCCAGGCTGAACAACCCCAGCTCCT
>JAOEGS010017969.1:92611-103063 GCA_025447755.1 Corythornis vintsioides | reverse complement strand
CCCCCTGCCCGAGCAGGATCACCTAGACCAAGTCACCCAGGAACAGATCCAGGAGGGTCTTAAGTGTCTCCAGAGATAATCAGATATATAAAAATGTAATAATCTCATCAAGTCCCATTCTGTAGTCAGTTAAAAACTGTGAAAAAGACACAGAAAATTTCTGGTGTACCCAAGAGTTAGGGTTCCTCCTGACATGCCTAAAGTGGGTCTCAGTAATCTTCAGTACTCTGCAATGCTTATGTAAAGGAAGACAATCCTGTGCTGAATCTCCTCATTTCAAGGCATCTATCAATACTTTCTTTGGGATGCTGTTAGTCTTAGGAGACTGATTCTCTATGTAAAGTTTTTACTTATTTCTGGACTTCTTGGTATCCTGAGCTCTTCCTGAAAGGGATATGAAGTTGTCTAGCACAGTTTTTTATTTCACGTTTATTTTACATTCTCTCCTTTCAATAGATTCTTGGGTAATTCATAACATTCACCTGAAATACTAACAACTTCTTCCATCCCTGAAGCAGTTAAAGCTTCTTACATCATTGTGCTTATATATTCCTTAGAGTCTGAGGTTTTGGACCTTAATTTGAGTTTGACAGATCAGCTTAAATTTTACTTTGAAGAAATAAAAAAAAAAAAAAGAAAAGAAACCCACAAACTGTACGAACATTATAATAAAATAACCTTGAAGAGACAACTTAATTAGTATTTAAGTGATCCTGAATTACAATGAAATTCCTATGGAAATGTGAACACCCACCTGCATATCAAATAGAGTCACAAGATCATTGCCTTTACAATAAATATCATTTCAGTTCATAACAACTGGATTTCTTAAAGAATATATCATCAAAGAATAATGCATCATTTCAAAGATGTAACCACACAGGAATGAGGACGTGATGCACTGTCTTACAGGAAGGACTGGGAATAAGCAAGCCCTAAGTGTTAGTATGAGCTGAGTTCACACAGGATGACCTTGGAAAAGTCATTTTCACCTGATTGTGTTTCAGCCAGCCCAGTTGGAATATTGCATAAAAAGAAAAAGCCAATTGATAAGCAGATGCTGTTTTTAGGATAGTCATTATTGACATACATGAGTTTTTGATGGGGATCATTTCACACTGAAGGCAGAAACAGGCTTGTGTTTTGATGTCCCTCTCCTGGTTTTGGCTGTGTTTTTTTTAAATACATACTCGGGTTAAAATTAGGAAGAAAGCCTATTTAATGGAGAGCTGTTTTCCAGTGTTCTGTTTCTGCACCTTTCTTTATCTCCATAGTAAGGTGCTTTGCTAACTATGGAGAAACAAAATCCTCTTGGTGTCAGGCTGAGCCTGGAAAGCATTCTGACATTAGCACAAGCATGGTGATTCACTCTACATATGAAGCTTTTCTGCCCAAGGGACTCTTGCTGTTTTCCCTTTTTTTCCTGAGATACCTCAGCAATCAGAGTGCAGTGAACTCTGAGGTGAAAGTTGGAGATAAGCAAACACTCAAGAAACAAAAAATCTTTCCAAAACAGAACAGCTGGTGCAGACAAAAAACCCAAACCCAATCTCCACTCAGGTGTTACTGGGAGCCGAGGGTCTGCATTTCTCTTACTTAAACTCTGCATACTGAACTCTGCTCACTTATTTCAGTGACTATACAGTGAAGAGAATCCTAATCTGTGTGGCTGAAAACTGGGAGAAATATATATTAAAAAAAAAAAAAAAAAAAAAAAAAGCACCTTCTTTTTAATATTCTGGTGAAATTTGTGCTCTTTTAAGAAATCTCTTTCTTCCTCCCCCTACAAAAAAAAAGGGGGGGGGGGAAAAACCAGTAAGAGACAGCTGCAAGATCAGAGACAAGTAAGGTATGATGGAGATAGTGACCTGGAATTACAGAGCTGCTAAAAAGGACTTCAGAAGACTATTGGCAAGTGTTTTAGGGTGAGATATTTGTAACAAAAGCAAGGAGACTTTAGCAGGTTTATTTCAGGACAGAATGGGCTTTAGTAAGGGTGAAATACATCAGTGATCTTCTGGGGATAGTAAAAAGAGAGTGGGAAAATGTAACAAGGCATATGGCCTTCCTGTCAGTCTGGGAAATGGTCTTTCAATATGTGGAAAAGCAAATTCGATCCCACTTATGTGATATATTATTGCCGAAGGGTAACAAGACAATCAAATCCATGTGGTAGAAAGTCACCCTCCCCCCAGTTCTCTCTCCAAATTTTATATCAAAACCATAATGTATGCAGAGTTGGATCACTTGAAAAAATAAGTATATGAAAAAAGAAAAATATGAGGGAGGAAAGAAGGCAATGATTGTCAGGCAGGAAAAGAAGCATACTGAGTTCACACCTACCATGACTAATTTAGCTGTGGTAAGATAACTTACTAATAGGCATGTTAAGTAAGAACTGAAACTTCATGTGTTATATTGATAACAAATAACAGTCACAAAAAACCCCACAACTCTTTTAAAATAATACATTTCCAAAAATAGAGGTATCTAAATAGCTGGCATTTGCCAGAACCTATGACAACTGTGTTTTTTTCATGCTTCCAGTTCCACACCTTTGCGCTGAGATTGTAAAACAATTTCATTCCTTAGGACAATTTTTGCAGTTATCTCCTAGGATCTGCAGCAGCTCCTTTCTGCTCCTGTGACATAGCAAAAACCTAAAGTAACCTACAATAAACACGAATCATTAAGTATCTGGGACAGCTTTGTGACCTGACCAATTATTCACTTAATGAATTGGTGATAATGATGATGATGAAAAAGGTGATGATGATGCAGAGCAGCCCTGGTGTGTCTCTCACACTGAGGTCCAATATTGGTTTCAAATAACAATATAGTAAAATAGGGAAATTCCATTGATGTCAACTTAAAATTACAGCTACACTGCAGCACTAGGCTCTCTCTATAGCTTTCTGAATCCACTAAAACTTGTAGATGTGCTACAGGGCACAGTGTAAAGTGTTATAACAAAACACTAAATCAAGTGGTTAACTTTAAGCATATGGGTAATACCATCCCCATTCAGCAGAGCAGTAACTATGTGATTAATGTTAACTAAATGGGACAAAGTATGACCTTGTGCTTCAAATTTAAGCTTAAATGCTTTCTTGAGAATAGAACATATAACTCATTTCCTTAGAAGAAGTATATTCCCAATTCTTGGCTGAATGGTGTTGCTATATTTTGAACAATGTCACACACAGACCTCTCAACTTCTCTTGAGTAGGAAGTGTTATTTCACAGCAGAATAAGTGTAATAATCATTCCAAATAGTTATATGACAACAGGACTCATGGATATGTATTCTTTGAACTCATGGGCAGACATTTCTCATGTAATATTGTGGGAGTCTCCTCATCTATTACGTTTGGACTTACAGAATGACAATGTAGAAAAACGATTTCTCTCATAATAATGAAAAATTGTGTTGAAATTCACTGATTAAAGAGTGATGGTGTAACAATGAGACTTCTTCATGGGGCCTAAAATCACTCGTGTCTAGCAACCACTAGTACCCATATTGTTTATGTAATAAAGCCTATAAATATTTCAGTATAATTAATTACCCTTCTCAAGGTTTATAAAGCAAAGTATTTCGTTACAGGATCCAAACTCAAGGATTGTTCTAAATAGGTTTAAGTTATTCTATAAATTGAATGACCATTTAGAAAATATTACAATATGGCTGCTTTTTGTTTAGTCTTTAAGCTAAAGCTTTTTCAGTACAAATGTTATGATCTCTTGGAACTGATCCCAAATTTTCCTAGATTTACATATACTGGGATAAGCATAAGTAAGGAGAAAATTAAACACATCTCTGTCATCACAATCTCAATATATTTGAAATGTGTATCTACTTGTCTTAAAAATACTCTTGTGTGGTAGTTCCAAAGACAGGCCACTAAAAAATCTGGGTGCTTACAACTTAGAGTGTTATTAGGTCCACTCAATTATCCTTTCATCTGAAATCCACAGCATTAGTTGAGCACTTCCATTGTGTTTTGAGACTCCAGCCTCTTTTGTGCTGAAGCTTAATTGCACTCTCAATACTGTGATTGCTCTCACATTTTATTATTATGCAAAATAAAAGAGATGAAGTACAGCTAGTATTTTAAAAGAAACAAATGAATAACAAGAGATTGTGAAGTTCTTCCCTATATATATATTTTTTCACTACATGGTGATCAGGCATTCTTAAAGCGTATTTTTTTTATTGCAAATTCTATTTGAAATCTTCCTTATTTATTTATTTTTCAGTTCATTACAGTCCAAAAACACCTCGTTTTGAAATATGGATGTGCTGTAAAATTAATACCAGAGTTATTCTATGTACCTGAATCTATGCAGGTGCATACACATATGTTCAAATTACAGTAAATAACATCAATAATCCCAATAATTCCTATTTAAAATCTGAAAAATTGGAATAATAATAAACCTTATTTTCTTAGTGCAAGAAACAGGAGTTCAGAAGAACTTTTTTTTTTATCCATCCTTCCTTATTAAAATACAGCTATGCTACAAAGAACTGCAGAATTCTGGAGCATATGATTTAGAATAATACACCTATACTGTCTGCAGCATTAAACTTTCATCCCCTCCAGACAGAAAATTGTGTTTTTTTCAGAGATTACAAACATTGAGAAGTTACAGTTTTATTCTTATCCCAGAAAAGACACGTGTATTTACTTAAGACTAGAACATATTCAGTCTGTCATTCCTTAATGTACTGAATGACCCTATTGTATTTATACTGAAAAATAAATAAATAAATAATATAAATCTGTACACAGTGAGACTAGAACAATATTAGATTGAAACATTGGCTATTCAAAATTTCCCTTTATTTTTGGAATGGGAAAGATTAATTGTCCCAATCCTACATAATAGTCTCAGGGTTATGCTTCAGGGAGCACAGTGGGCTGGGAGACGTGTCTGCAGTTCTCTGGTCACTGGGGTATAACTAAGTAGTCCTGAGCTATAGTCTGTTTCAGCCCTGCCTTACAGACAAATGGCAGGCAGGAGCTGCAGCACATCCGGTACCTTTTGGAATTTTCAAACAAACACTTTTCCCATGTTTTCAGTAACAATGGTAGATAAAGACTGTCAACTTAATGTCATGGTGGATTGGAGGTGTCTATTGTTCTGCTTGCAGAAAGGCTTGGCTAGTCCAGCTGTGGAGCTGCTTAATCTCTGTATGATACAGCTTTGGTTTTCTCCATGATATAAATGCATTATCACGTACAGCCTTTGGCATCTGTCAGCTATAATGGCAGCATCTCAGAGGGACCATTATGTTTAATTTAGACATTTCTTAAAGCTGCAGAAGTGTGAAGGGACTAAGTTTTGTAGCCGTATGCTTTCTGTCGTCTTCAAAATTGCTATTACAAATACTCGTAAAGATTATGGTTTACATGCTAAGAAAATTGTTTATGGGTTCTGGACAAGCATAAAGAAACAGTGAAGAAAAAATAAAATATGAATTTATTTTGTTTCCAAAATTTAAAAAAGATTTGAAGTGTGATCAGGCAAGCTAATGTTCCCAAGCTAAAAAAAAACCAACCCTGATTTGATTCTTAGATCACTGGATGACATGAAAATTACCTGTTGTGTAGGGTATTTTTTGCTACTGCAAAAATAGAAAGGAAAATAAAAATGTGGTGACTATCAGCTATATTTCATAGATGTTCCAGAGAGACATGATTTATGTGCCTAACAAATTCATGCGAGGTTACTTTTCAATTATGTTGTGCAGTTTTCCTTTTACATTGGCCCACAGAGTCAAACAATGAATCAGTTAAAACAAAAAGTACTTCTGAAAGAAAGTATTTCTGTGAAAGCCCTGTAACTGAATTTGCACAACTCTAATTGCAATCATTGCACGGCAGGTTGCTGATTATTTTAGTCTGATTTGTATGAAACAGAGAAATTCTGAATATATTGAGAACCATGATTGATATAATAAATTGATTGATACAATAAAAGGCTGCATCTATTTCCACGAAGGAAATCGTATCCAGCTAGCTTCCAGAATTACCCTGTGTATTGAGAAAATAGACAAAATAAGATTAGAAAAGGAACGTTCTTGTAAACTAACAAATAATTATATTATCTTATTTGAACCTTTAAAATTAAAATGGACCTTTTATTTTCTTGCCAGTCTAGCTAGACGTCCATGGGAGAGAGCAGTCATGCTGGTGTTTGACTCAGTGCTTGGAAAAGTTCTGAGAAAAATGTGACATCTCAAGAGACTCAATTCTTTCTTACACCTTTTCCAAATACAGATTATTTTATTTTCCTGATCCTTTAGGTCCAACTATCTTTTCCTTGGTTTCAAAACACCCAATCCTCATCCCCTCTTTTGGGTTTTGAAATTCCTCCTCTTTAATTTAATTGTCTCAAGATGAAACATGGGAAGTTCCACCTCAATATGAGGAACAACTTCTGTACGGTGAGGGTGACAGGGCCTGGAACAGGCTGCCCAGAGAGGTTGTGGAGTCTCCTCTAGAGGCTTTCAAGACCAGCCTGGATCTGTTCCTGTGTGACTTGCCCTGGGTGATCCTGCTCTGGCAGGGAGTGTTGGACTTGATGATCTCCAGAGGTCCCTTCCAACCCCTACCACTCTATGATACTATTATTCTCACATTGCTGGAGTTGTGCTGAGTCTGACGGGGTAGGATTTGGTACTTCCTGATGAGGAGTGTTTCCAAATGAGTGTAGCTGCTTTAGGACAATCCTCTCCCCAAGGTAGCTGAACATTTCTGGGAGTCTTTCAGTCTTTCAGCTGCAGTCTTTTCCAGCTGCTTGTAGTTGATGGAAGTCTACAAAGATCCTAGAACATTTAATTGTACTCAGATATATTCCTTAGCTTGGGAATTTGTTCTCTTACTCTATACAAAATCATGTAGGGTGAATCTCTTCAGTTGTCTACAAAGTCTCTCTTATGTATGTATGTATGTATGCATGTATTTATTTATATATTTTTTTAACATGATGGAAATCTCTCAAAAGACTTGAATTCAGCTCATTCATCTCATGTGACAAGGGTCCATGGGCAGCTAGGGCCACGGCAGCAAAATGAACAGCCTAAGACAAACCACATTCTGTGTGTGTGCCCGGGGTTTGAGCTCCTGAACCTGTGGGTCCATCTATTTCTGTTAGGCAAATCATTTCAGCCAGAGCTTATACAAGATGCATTTCAACTTCGCTGAATATCTGGGGCCAAAAAAAGCCAGTGTAAAAATAGCCACAGGCTTCTCATGTTTGAAAAGGCAATTCAGGGCTGCTGAGGCTTTACACCCTACCACAATGGACACAAAGTGCAAGGTCTTTTTTTTCTATACCGATGTATCTTTTCTTGATAAGGGAAAAGATAAGCTACGTAGAAATGTTTTCCCCAAAGAATCAGGAAGAGGCTTACTATTTCAGCCCTTAAAGAGGCAATAGTGTAGATTTTCCTTCAATCACTCGTCATTCCCAGGAAAAGCTCTGCCAGACCTTTATTCTATCTCTTCATCAAGTGTTTACCAAATGCTAGAACCTTCTGTTCCGCACATGACTAAGACAGAAAGGTTCCTGCACTGACTGGAGACCTTTGGAGATCACATCAAAGAAGATCATGAGAGCTCAGCTGAAGGAAGGAAATCCCAAATGCCTGTTGAGGAGGTAGCATGTCTCCCTCAGCCGTGTGCTTCTCCTACCCCTGCCAGTGATCCTGAGGCCCTAGGACTACAGAAGATTTCACTGCCTGCAAGCCCTTCAGTATCCCTCCACTAACATGTAATTTGCTGATGTTGTTGTTTTGGAGGGGAAAGGCTACTTTTCCTATATTTCAGTTGAGAAAATAACAAAAAAGAAAACTTTAAGAATAGCATGAATCTTTTAATAGCATTGAAACGAGCAGTTATTTCCCCTGGATTGATTCAATTGGATCATTAAATTTCTTTTGTTGGGTTTAATAGAGAATGATTGAAAAATCATTATATACATGCTTGAGATCATGGAAATGATGATATGTCAAAATGTCAGAGGGGCTGAAGGGGTAATGATAGAGTCTGGAAGAAAAGTCTCCTTTTGACTGCTGTACTTGGAAACTGAAAGGCTGAAAGTTTCTCACTAAACGCTGTCTTTTACTTTCTGAAGCATTTGACATTCATTGTGACTCAATATGCTTTTTTAAAAATAAAGCATTCCCCAAAGAAGTCACAGAAATTCTTTGTCCACTCCTAATGAAAGTGACTGCAACTTGGTAACTCTTCTAACCTTATTTCAACTACCCGTGAGGTCACGTACAGTAGTCAGCTAATAAAAAGAAGAAAAAAAATGTGGATCTTGCATAGTGATTGCTGTCAGTGGCAGGCATTTCTACAGTTTTAATGTGAGTGTGGTTTCTACTGTAGATTTATAAAGAGATGTGTTGGATTTAAATCTGTAACTTCAGATCATATTTATCTTACTACAGTAGTTCCAGGATATTGGTGGGAAGTGTGGCATCTGGATTCACTGACACAGCACATTGACCAATGGGTTGATTCTGTCTTTGTAGACTTCCACTCTGCTTCAGAGGATTCAAAAACTTCAAACATCTTTCAATCTTAAATAACTAAGCACATTCTGACAGTATCAAAGCAAATCCCAGGTCTATACCTAACCTGGATTCACATCTGCATGTGAACATTTCTCTGTCCACTGCTAAATAAAATTCAGCCCTCTGAACAAGAATGGTTCCCCCTCCCCAATCCATATGTGGAATTTGGAATCCCCACTTATGTTTAACTATAGAGACATGGCTCTCAAACTGAGGCTGTATCATCTCAGACTATTTTAATTCAGGAGCTGACTGGGTCAGTAATTGTGGCAGTCATGGGGGTTAATAGCATTTTGGCCAGTTCATGACAGCATGATTCCCTTTCTTAACGGGTTTTATTTATTTCATATCAGATGTGAATGTATGCAGATTTACTCCTTGTTTTAGACACCTAATGAACTTTTGCTAGAGTGATTTTTATCAGCTGCCTACCTGCCATAAATTTCTGATGTGGCTTCTTTGTTCTGCTTTGGTTTTGCTCAGAGACATTACATTCCCCTGATGAGCTGCGTTGCTGATCGGGGGAACTCGTGCATCTGTACTGTAAGAAAGATTTTCTGCAGTGCCAAAGTCATATAAGACTCTTGGATGACCATTACCTAATATTAAATTGTATCTTGGAAAAATATCTGCTGCCCTGCAAATCTCTCTTTTAAAGACATGTAACTGACTAATTCATAATACATGATCCTGCTCTTTTTATGTCCTTAGCAATTTTATCATTGATTTCCATGAGAGTAAGATCAAAACTTGAGGACTTGCTCCTTGTCCTGGTCATTTAAGAGTAAATTAAAATTTGATGGTAATTCCAGTGAGATACCAATTGTAAATCACTTTATATAAAGCAGTTTAGACTGCTTTAAAAGTGCAGTAAAATGTCACCCAAATAAAGAGAATGAATAATGAAACCTTTTGAAACTAGGCATGATCAAAGGGTAAAACTGTGTTTGGTCCTTCTTAACCTCAGTGAATCTTTTTTATTTGGAAGTTGAGAACTTTTGTTCTTCATGCTGCTGTTTGTTATGGTAAAGATGAATGTAGCTATTTCAGTATAAATCATAAAAAAAACCCCCATAAAACATTAACTGAATTGTATAAATACGCTTTTCAATCTCTCCTTCAAGTACTAAAAGAATCTTGTTAATTTGGTGATTTCCTCACTAAAGAATGGCTCAAAACATTCTTAAAAGCTTCTTTGGGCTGCTGTCCAAAAAATCCCATTATAAACACCTTATATTTATTCTTTTTTAGTTATCAATCAGACTTCTGAGTTGTCATAATGTCTAAACATTTACAACTTATTTTTTGCACTCAGCAGTAAGTCTTCACAAAAGACTCAAGAGCTCAAATTTTGGACAAGCATAATTGAAAGCTAGAGGCCTGATTTGATTACAGTGGGTGATCTTTTTTATTTTTTTTTTTTAAAAAAAAGGTTATATTATAATCTGCACTAAGTCAAGCAAGAGTTCAAGTTCAAAAAATCGAATATTAGCATGGTTCATTTACCAGCTGTTGCAATGGCACCAGATTTCTTAAAAATCTTTTTAAAGATAGATTTTTATTAAGCTTAAAAGCAAGATTGTCTAGTGTGAATTGTTTGACTATAAGCTTCCTTTTGGGCAACAAGCTATACAAGCTGTAAGTTGCCCAGAAAAACAGAGTTTGTAGCTACCTAAATCTAATTCATACTGCTGTATGAAGCCCTAAGGTGACAATTATTTCTGAATTCTATAACAAATAGAGGACTGATATGATGGCTAACATAGAATAGCTGGGTTTTTTTCCTCCTTGCAGCCTGGAGAAGTCCTCATGGCTGATATCAATGTGTCACCTCTAATCTTATTTCCTATTCCCAGACTATA
>JAOEGS010017969.1:68070-89488 GCA_025447755.1 Corythornis vintsioides | reverse complement strand
ATGAGGTCCCCCCTCAGCCTCCTCTTCTCCAGGCTAAAGAGCCCCAGCTCTCTCAGCCTCTCCTCATAAGGGAGATTACTTAAAAGCCAGAAGTTAAACCAACTAAATCAGTACTTCACCCTTTCATCTTCTCCTTTATGGGTTTCCTCCCATATATTTATGACCATTTCTTGCTTATATATATATATACAGAGAGAGAGAGAGAGAGAGAGAGAGAGTGTAGGCAAAGCAGGATTTGTATTTTGTAGTGGCTATGAAGAGATAATTCAGAAATACAAATGCTAGTATCAAGATGCCCAATGCAGTAATGTTTGTTTCAGTTTCACATAATGTTAAACACAGCATAGGTGTTTGATTTTAGTCTGTCTAAAGTTGCTCTTTAAGCCACTGGCTTACATGTTCTCATATTATATTAACAAGCAGCAAACAATTTTCCATAGTAACCCATGAATTGACTTTGAAAGGGTCTGGCACTTGATTGCTGTCAACCTTCAGTTGCTTAGTTGCTATTTATTATTGGTAACTGTGAGCTCATTTCCTAATCTTTTGTAATAATCTGAAAAATGATACTCTCCTCTAAGTCTAGATTTAATACAATATTTAAAGACACGTGCCATTCATCACAAGTTCTCCCAAGGAAGATGTTTAAATTTACACATATACTTAATCACTTGGCTGAATCAAGGCTTTAGGAGTCAGAAAAAAAATTGAAATACATTCACAAAAACTTTTTTTTTTTCTAAGGACTGCAGGATTTGCCCTTTAGGTAGAATTTCTTTGTTATTTAGTGGAAGTATAAATCACTTTTACAAATGTCCTTTCACTTGCATAACTGTCTTATAGTTCTTTCTTCCTTTGTATTTTTGACAGTTTTAACTTGCATAAAGCATCTAGAAATCATGTTTTCAACATATGTATTCACCTGTGGATGATAAAATGAAAGAGGTGGAGGCTAATAGTACTGAATTATAGGGTGGCAATTCAATGTGACAAAAAGAAAGTCTTGAGGTCTGCTGAGTGCCATACCCATTAAAATATCTATTTTCAATAACTGATAAGAAGAGGAATGTCAGCACTCCATTTGTTCTTGTCCTCAGTGAAGCTTACAAAGATACACCTTGTTGGCATTAAGCATAGAACACCTATTTTTGCAGACTACTTTACATACTGGGAACTATAATTCTCTGTAAAATGCTGTAACATTATGTGTTTCAAAATAACATTTAGGACTCCTCATATTTTTTTCATCAATAAACACTACATTCCTAACAATATTTATCACTCAATGAAATGCTCAATTTATTCTCATTGTAAATGATGGAACTGTTTTTTTCTAGATGAAAGAAAATATAGTTTAATTGTAATTCCAAAAGTATTTTTCTCTTATTGCTATTACAGTACTGAATTCTGAATCATTGATGTGAAGCAGATCCTTTGGTGATGAGGTCTAGCATATCTCACCCAGATACATTTATCTATGCAGCCTCCATATTGTTTCATCAGTCAGAATATGAAGCATTTTGGCAATGAACTAGAGATTTCAGTTAAATTCTGAGTTTACAAAACCCTCATGGATTACTCCCCTAGTTTTTCTAATTTAGTCAAAGATTCCACTGAAGCCAGGGACAAAAGCTATCTTATAATAGCAAATACAAGTTTTAATCCCTATTTGTCAGAAAGGGATGCTTATTTTTGTGTTCTTCTGTGTATACCATTATTAAAAGAAAAGCAAGATCATGAAGAACTCCACCATTTCCCACACTGCTCACCAAGTAAGCTCTGAAGGCAACACAAGGGAGAATGTCTCTTGTTCTGTACTGTCAGTGCTACTATAGACATCATCTCAGTGTTTATTTGCATTTTTCTTCAGTCTAAATGTCTCATCCAACATTTGTTAAAATCCTTGGAGTCAGTGGCTTAAAGGGGATGTCATTTTCTGAGCCCCAGAGCTCGTCAAAATGCAGTGTTGAAGGAGGGGAAGCAGTTTGTTTGATGGTCTTTTGTTTTCACTTTGTTAAGTTGGTCTATAAAGAAGAAGGGAGATTGGCCAGTGCTTTAACTTGAGGTGCTGATGTGCTACATTATGCTCAGGACCCTCATGCCCTACTTAAGTTTAAGGTACTTGACAACCATTGCAGGTAGGTCAGAGCAAGGTAAAGGAATCTGCTTAGTGTGGATGAGAGTTGCCTAGTTTGTATTAAATACATTTCTAGATGTCTTAATTAAATAGAAGCAACACTATTGGATAGGAAAATTCAAAAGCAGCCTATTTATAAATATGTACTGGCTGCAAACCTAATTTGGGAAAATACTAAAATGTCCTCACTAATGATGCTTTGTCATTGTGTGCTTAAATACTCAGATTTTTGTTTTTCTCTTACACCTTAGTACCTTCTTTACCAGCTGAATTCATTCCGGACATAGATTTCAAGTGAAGACATTTTTGAGACATGTGAATTCAAAATAAATGTCTGCAAAATGACAGCAAATGAGAACACTACTTTATCCTGCTTCAATAAACTTATAAATGAGTGAATACAAATTTTGCCAACATTTACATTTATATACCTATGCAAGCACAATTGCCTTTAGTGTAAAGGTATATATAAGTAATTGTAATTGGCAAGAATAGTTTATTCAGGAAAGTAGCACATTCTTGAAATGAAAGGCTGAACAAAATAATTTCATATCCAAATAGAGGGGCCCTTTGTGTTGACCACTTATTCAGCATCAATAATTTGTGCAAGTCAAAATTCTTCCTGGACTATGGATTTGCAGCAATGGATATTGAAACAATGCCACCCACTACTATTTGGGTTCACTTTGTAAAAGCAGCTCTTGCCTCAGAAAAAAACTTTGAAAATTAATCTATTTAGAAACAAATCCCTTTTCATATGATGTTTTCTTCTTCATAGCTAAAGACATTTGCATGAGAACAAGGTCTTTGTTTTAGAAGAATCCAGATACTCCTACTGTTTATTCCATGCTTGAAGTCATAATCCATGCTTTGTGACATCATGGTTTGTTACAGTGAAAATTACTATTATTGGGGCAACAGAGGGATTAACTGCAGTCCTGCTGACTCTGAGGAGCAGGAGGAAAGGAGATGTAACTTTGAGTAGATAGGATTTTTCATTTGTTAGTGTTTCTGCATGGCTTTTGCTTTGACAACATTGTCTTCCACTGCATTGTGTTCATCCTCCTTTAAATGAAAAAGTGGATGTGTAGGTGGAAGTGAACAAGGAAAGCTATGTAAAGGAAATCAGTTGTTCACAACTCTCTCCCCATTGTTTATTAAAGTAAATAACTACATAGTTACTTACTTTAATTTGCATTTTTATTTTTTTTTTTTAATCTGAGGCAAAATAAGAGAAAGAGATAAAGAAGAACACAGATCAAGTATCAAACATAGTTATGGATTTTTATGTAATTCTGGATGTCACCCACGTATTCATGAGGGATTCTCTAAATTAGAGTTGCCTAACACTTTCTTGACAATTAAGGTGCCTGATTAGTGTTTTCCTTTTATCTCTCTTAATTATTTTTTTCAAGCTTACAAATATTTCAGATTGATTGCAACATCTTCTAATGATTATGTGTTTGTCAACAAGTGTCCATCTATTCCCATGACAATGGATGACAAAAAGTTAAAATCCTTCCTTATAATTATAACCAACAGTTTTTCTTATTTGGAAACGTGGTGTGCATTCAGCATGTTCATGTTAAGACATTCATGGGACTGTAGTTAACTGCACACTATATATTTTGACCTGAGCAGTATTTGTATCCAGCCCCAAACTGGAACCAGTGTAGCTACATAGTGCTCTGCACAGGTTACTGAAGCCTTTCCAGTGGCAGGCTATCTAGCTCCAATAAAATACTGTTATAATTATGTTTTTCAAATTCAGGCTATTACCCTTAGATGGAACTGCATCACCATGTGTAAAACTGGCTAGAGGCAGACAGAGACTGTCTCCATTGTACTTCATTTTAGTGGATAGCCATGCCATCAATCTCCACTCATCTCTTCTCTTTTTCCCCAGGCAATTATTTGTTCTTCTTTATGCCTGTTTTAGTTTAAACTCGTGTTTCTTCACTGATATTATTAATACTTTCAGAATACTGTGAATGAGTGCTTTGTGCAGAGGAATGTACTTGTTTGGTGGAAATAGCTTTCTCAATGTATCCTGGAATTATACCTGTTTTGTTTTGTTTTTGTTTTTCACAGCCATCTCACATCTGTTTTAACTAATCTGCTCAGACTTGTCTCCTTATGATGATGATCAAGTATTCAAAATTCAAATTACTATTGTTAAACAGTGATTTTTATTTTAAAAGGCTGCAAACAAAGAGCAGTCATCAATGAAGGCACAGTCTTGACAAATCTAATAAAGGCCACACAAAAAAAAAAAAGAGAGAAACAATGAACCACAAATTAATAGCTAATATGTTTATAAAATGAATTTGAAAAAAACCTTTTGAAATGTTGTGAGATGCAGGAACAGAATCATGCTATTCTTGTGTGCAATAACTGGTGACTCTCAATACAAAAAAAAAAAAAAAAAAAGGTGTAGGGAACTTGAAAAGAAATCAACATTCCTGGCACAGTTGACAGGAAATCCCTGTATTTTACCTGCTCCATTGTTGCTTACTGAAGTCATTAGATATGGGTGCTTTTCCAGGGAGGTCTGTGGTACTTGTCAGTCTCGCATCATTAATCAGTGACAAATTTTTCACAAATCCTTAATCCCATGTTAATTTTAATAATTTTTCAAGGAGCTGCCAAAAATTACTTATTGTTCTGCTAATCGTTACTAATAGGAACAGAGGACTGCCTTGAATTTCTTCATGAAAGCCATACTAATTAGAAATGTCTGAATACATACAAGTCCTCAGAGATTAATTTATTCATCATAATCAGTTAATCACTTTTCCTTTACATAATTAGACAGCTCCTGGTGGTGAGGAAGACCCCTTATTTTTCCTGGAAAGAAGACGACTACTGTAAGCTGACATTAGCAGAATTAACATCAGGTTTTCCTTTGAGTACATACAGATTAGTGCAGGTGGAGTTTTTATCCATTTGCCACAAATGAAATCTCAAAACAGGAACACTTGTAAAAGATGTGTTTTCTAAAGCTGCATCAGAAGTTTTCTCCAGTCCTGCCTTTCAGCTGTCCACTGGGACTAGGCTCAAAGATTGCTGAATAAACTGATAAAGCTTTAGTATTGACATGCCCAAAGAGAGAACTGCTCACTAGGGGTGTAGACTAACACAAGAGATGGTCCAAATATTTAACCCTCTTGCATGTTTCACAAGCTGAGCTTTTCTTATCCCCATGAGAGATTTTTATATGCCCTTCAAAATTATAACAGAAGTGTCAGCATCATTTGCCCAAGTGCGTCAGTTTTTAGGTCCCCTGATAATCCACTTTAAGAAGACTCTTGTATCACAAGTATGAGTTTACTGAGAAGGAGAGCTAACAAGGAAGCTGTGCCATTAACATACTCTTCTAGAGAATGAATTATCTACCTTTTGATGTGGAAAATTCCCAAGAATTTAATTACCCGAGGACCGTGTGTGTTGGGGTGGCAGGTGTTGTGGCTTTTAATGTCCTTTCTTGCACATTGACACATCTAATTATAATGACCTAATACAGGCCTGTGTCAGAGTATAAACAAATGCTCTAGAAATGAGTGAACTTGTGCTCCTTTTGCTTTCTGCTGACTGTCCAGCTAGGCTGTAGTGTAGAGAAACTTTCCTCTTCTTTCTCTTTTGTATCTGTGGTGCAAGGCACACAATCTTCTCTGGTATTAATATTTTAAAATATAACTAGTACAGTATGTCTCAGTTCTGTCAACCACTGAACTAAAATGCAATATAAAGCAACTGCAAGATAATGGTGGCAGATATGTACTGTAGATAGCTGTTTAAATCTGGATGTGTTATTTCCAGTAACTACAATACCATCTACTGTCTTCTAAATCGTTCTACATTAATTATAACATCAAAAGGTTATTTAGAATGTAACATCTTGTCTATTAGGCAATCCTGAGACTGGCATATCAAGAGCAATATCTTGGGACAGATAAAAACCCATTCTGTGCTATCTCATCTTTGCTTTTTGCTTGACAGAAGGTCCAGGGAGAGATGAGGAATGGAGAGCTGGGGGAAAACTTTATGTATGGCTCCGGGGACTTAGCAAAGGATCACCTTTTTCTACACGTTTCCAAAATATGAACTTATGTACTAAAAAAGGTGGTGAATACATAGGAATATCAGGTTAGATAACTAACTGTATAAAATTATGTAAGTAGAAGATGACAGATTCTTGTACTTAATGACTAAAGAATGACTAGAGAATGAAAACTATTTAAGATTGATGCTTGAAACACCAGGCATTTTTCTGATTATGTAGGTGCTCTTCAAATTCCAGTGATTTATCTCAATAATATTAGGCAATTAGAAGTGAAAATATGGAGTAAGACCTCATGACAAAAAAAAAAAAAAAAGGACATTGTCTTCATGTATTTTTAAATTTATTTTCCTATTAAGAAATATATGGCTATGCCTGTAGCTTCTGTGGAGTTATACTGTATTTACCAAAGCAACAGTGCCAGTAAAAGTCAACTAGTCTCAACTTTTCAAATATGTCTTCCTGTGTTAACTGCATATTTATGGAATTTTGGGACTACAGAGCTCTCAAAATCTGTTTAGCAGAAAAAGCAAAGGAAGGATAAAGGATCTTTCTAATCATTAAAATATCCATGTTCAGAAAGCTTTTATGGGTATTTCAAACCAGACTATCTTTATAAAATATCTGTTTTGTAAAGCAATGAGAAACAATTCAGATCAAATTGCTGTCATTTTAAAAATGATGGCTAGTGTGCACTTAGAGAAAAAGCAGCTTTGTTTCTGTGTTTCACTTAGAGCATGTTACACTGCAGCAACTCTCCTTTAGGACAGTAAATGTGATAGGAAATTGCAGAAACAAACACAGACACAAAGAAGATATGGATTAGGCAGTAGTTAAACTAGTGGACAAATAACTCATTAAAACCACCTGGAAAAGTACAATAAACACAAATCTGTGGAGAAATAATTGAAGCAAATTCCTTCTTTACTTTTGCAGTAAAGTCCCAAGCCTTTACTAAAATGAGAAAATCATTTAAGAAGGTAGGCAAATTACTTGTATTAAGAGAAGACTAAACAAGAATTACCAGAAAAAAAAAAACAGAATTACCAAATTTCTATTTTAGTATATAAAACGATGTACTCAAAAACTTAAATCCAGACCACTGCTTCCTGGATAAATACTATTCATCCCTGGTCCACAGCCTTGTACTTGTTTTTCTTCTATGTTTCTGCTCTAGTTCATTTTGCAGTCTTTTCTAAAGACTGGCCAATTTAAACTGGAGGGATGGCTGCTAACATCAGCTATATTTTAGTGGGTGTTTTGAAGAGCTGTAGGAGAGGGGAGCCCAGATAGGCAGGTGTCATGGTTAAACTGCAGGCAGCAGCTGAGCACCACACAGACACTTGCTCTCTGCCCACCAAGGGGATGGAGGGAACGAATTGGTAGAGTGAGAAAAATTGTGGGTTTATAAAAACAAATTAGTAATTTGAAATAATAATAACTACTAAAAAAAAACCCTGCAATTTTAAATTAAACTTAAATTAAAGAGAAAAATAAGCTCTAAGCAAGACAAATCATGTAAATTAAAACAATTACAACCAATTGACAATTAACCAATGCCCATCCAGTGTCTGAGTAGAAGTTGCCCTGCCAAACTCCTTCTTATTTTTTTGCTGAGTATGACATCATATGCTCTGGAATATCCCTTTGGTCAGTTGAGGTCAGCTGTCCCAGATGTGTCCCCTCACAACTTCTGGTGAACCCTCAGCCTGCTCTCTGGTGGTGGGACTGTGGCATGAGAAATAAAAAGGAGGGCTGCTCAGCAATGACAAAAACACCCCTGAATTATCTACACTGTTCCAGTACAAATCCAAAACAAAGCCCCATATTGTCTACAATGAAGAAAATTAACTATTCTGGCCAAAAGAAGCACAGCAAGCTCACACTGTGGAAGACACTGAAAGAAGATACATTTCATGGTCTCAGTATCAAGTTCACTGCAACACATTACAGCCATTACCACCCTCTTACATTCTTCTGCCCTTTAAAATTAAAATAATGGACCTAGGCAATAGTAGAAAGTAAGTGATCACAAGGGAGTGCTGGATACTCTGTTTTAAAATAACCAAAGAGGAGGCAGAAGTGACAATTGCTACATGTCGAGCATTACTCCTCTGTCAGCTGCTCTCAGCTTCATCCTCTGTGGGTTTCTGGTTTTGGTTCTCTCCTCACCTGTTGTCCTCTCTCCCTACTTGTTACTATCTGGAAAAGGTTTTCTTTTATTCTAATTTATGGTCAGGTATTCACTTCCTCAGTATCCAAGTTTTTCTTTAGATCTAGGCTTCAGTTAATGAAGTTCACATGTCAAAGCAGCAGTGGTAAAATCAGAATTCATTTGGGATTTCTGGATTAACAGTGCCCTGCTCAGATTTTTACACTATGAATCCAAAACTACATGCACTGCAAACCATTATTTGCTTCAATAGCAAAGATTTGGTGGATTTTTTCTCTTCAGTCTTACAGTGTTCATTACAGCAATACACACTGAACAAGCATGCTTGCTTCTTTTCCTCTTGGAATAACAATTATTCATTGTCGCTTTCCATTCCTTCACGTTATGATGGGTCTGGCTTTTATACTTTGACACTAGAGCTTATGTTTGTCTTAGCCCGTTAAATCCTATGGTTCCTATTGCTAGTTTTTATTTCAATAGCTTATAATGTCCTCCACTGCCTTTAAACCATAGTTCATAGGACAAGAATGGCATACTTTTATTTCTCACTGAAAGAACAAGCACAGTGCTTTGCTCTTTCCTCCATTCCCTAATTGGCATTGGTGTTTATTTGTGGGATTTTTATGATAGATTGTGTGACTCGTAATAACACTTCTACAGGATGGAAAGTTTATAGTTCTACCTAGGATCTCAAAGCACTTAACCCAAGGTAGCTATGATCTGATGCCTCTGATGTTCTAAAAGAAATTAAACTCCCAGGAACAGATTTCTCTCTAGGTATAATTATGCTTCATTTCCAGAAGAGAAAAAATTAAGCTAAGATCATGATGAGGTTGTTATTGTCCATTCTGGCTCAGTGAGAAATCTTTTATGTGTAGTTAAAATAAGTGTGTTTGAACACTTTGTCACACTGATGATCTTGTCTCATAGAAGAAAATAGGTTCAGCAATCTTAATTGTGCAAAGAGAATGAAAATGTGAAGCTGTAAAAAAAACTAAACAAAACAAGGTTACTTTTTTGAGAAACTACTGTACTTTGTTCATTTAAAAATCCATGAGTCACAGTATCTGGCAATTTATTTATGTCAAAAGTTTGTTTCTTTCTGAGGTTGTGAAAGCCAAGCCTAAAACTTTACAGGAAGCACAATAATGTTTAATTTTTTAATTTTTTTGTTGTTGTTGTTCAAAATCAAAATGGAAGCAATGTATTTATCTGAAACATTTTACTTGGAAATAACAACAAAACAAAAAATAGTTGGTATTTTTTGAGAGACTTGAACGGTTCATTTATATCCATCCCCTCTTAAACTCTGTGAGAAGTTCATGGATTATTTGGATGCCTTGAAGATTATTTTACTTGCACTTTTACTTCCCATATAAATATTCTGTGGAAAAAACCTCCTGTAGTATTATCTTTGTGATATTCCTTTGGAGAGCTGGGAATGTAGAATGCTGATATTGTAATGACATGTTTGAGTTGATTTAGAAATCTCTAAATCCAGACTGAGGAATTAGAAGAGTTTTAAACAACTGCAGCATTTTGAAATGCAGAAGATTTCTGGCTTTGAAGAACAGTTTTATGCATTATTTTTTTCATGATAACAGAAAGGAATGTTACCTTAAATTATGAACTTACAAACACTGGTATGGTGGCTGGACTGACAGCCCTGAGGAGTGAAATCCTCTGTTTGTCCATCAAACAGGTGCAGCAGTGGCAGCATCCTGCAGCTTGTGTGGGTCCAGTGTATCAGAACAAAGAGGCTGTTATACCAGTTCTGCTCCTGAGGAAACCTGTACAATTTAAGGGCAGAAGGACTGGAAGTAGAAATATGAAGGTTGTTCTGAAGTTTTTCTATACTTAACATTCTCTGAACATTTTGAATCTTAAAATCACTCTCAAAAGTACATTCCTCAAACAATAAAAGCATTTGCTTTATGTATTCCTACACAAAGTTTGCAGTAGTTAATTCATTACCACTGCATAGCTCCCCATTAAATAATACAGTACCTGCAGATATTAGGGATGTCTTTTCAACTGCAGCTGTTTAATCAGAAAATCTAGTACAGAAAATCAGCTAATCAAAGTCCACTGAATTCAGCTGAAAAGCTCCCATTGACTTCACCAAGTTTTGGATCATGCCCTTGAGCAGTTACATGCACCCCCCCACACACATTGATTAAGGAATTGTTTATGGGTTGTGAAGATAATTCCTATGTATATTCATAAGACATTCTATGCCCTCTAACTCTACTCCTGGACAGGTGAAATGATCAAGCTTTACTGGCATTTTTGAAGTTCAGATAAATACTTCAGCCTCTTCAAATGTCTTTCTTCAGGGAACAGCTATGTAGTCAATCAGGCCAGGAAATGAAGAGATTTAAAACAGTCTAACACCTATATCTGGCAGTAATCAAACAAGCCTATTGAAAAAGGAGGTGGGTGGGAGGTGAAATAGGGATAGAGGGGAAGAGAGAAAGGGAGAGAAGCAGAGGTAAAGGACAGCGGATAGGGGAAAATAAATGTGCCTACTGTGGCTTAAAGCACAATAATTTAATTGTCACTGTGCAATCAATAAAAATGTAGCAATGTGAAGGAAGCACAACAAACATAGATTTGCTTTGTCTTAAATGGTACATACTAAATGAATGTTCCCCAAACTGAACAAGATTGACTAGTAAATGAGAAGAAAAATTGGTGTAATTTTACATTTTCTGCTTACCTATAGAAAAGACAGTCATTTGCAAGAAGAAAACTGGAAAATTGCTTCTTTTTCTCTGGCAGTCATTCTTTTAGGTCATCCCAAACAGGCAATAGGTATATTCTAAAGTAATAGTACAATTCAGTAGGCATCCTGCCTTCAGGAATCAGTGTGGTTATCACACTGATGTGAATGGATTTGGGGATGCAGCTAACTAATTGTGCTGTTCACAGACAAAAATACAACATGTGCATTGTGCTGAAAGTTAAGAAATTAAAGCGTGACTTCAAAACTGCTGGAAGAGATACAAGATGATTGAAGGATTTATCAATCTGATTTGGCACCTCTACTCATCATTTATTTTAGTATTATGGAAGTGCTTTCATGATAATACCTTTTTTTAAAAAAATACCTTTTTTGTCTGTGTGTATTGGTCTGTATTTTGCATTCTTACAGTGCAAATTCCTTCTTTTAAAATAAAACTCAAAGTAATTAGTGAAATCAGTGGGAATTCATAAGTTCAAAATAGTGAATTGTGGTAATTGGAAGATAATATGCTCACAGTCTTGTTTCTCATTTTTGAGGTGAATTCTTTGCACAAGATACAATCTGTGCTGGCTACATTTTGTGAATTCTGTTTTCCCCACAGGAGAACTAAACTCTGACCAAACTCTGGCCATTGCTTACCAAGTCTGAAACAGTGTCAGCTGTTACAGTTGAAAGACTTCTCAGTGGAAGTTTGCTTATAGAACATAGTTCACAAAATTCAAGGCTTCATATTGAGTTTTTGCATCATACCTGTAAATAAACAATGTCAGGACATATTCTTTAGAAAAAATATGTGTGCAGACCTTTAGTAGTGAAAAAGTATTTTCCACATTTCCATAAACAGTTTGCATAAATCTCCACAGCTAGAGAATCTTCAAATCTCCCCAATGATGCTAAGTTATTAAGGTGCATGTCAAGTTTCTGCAGTGAATCTGAAATAGTCTCTACTACAAAATAAAAACACATGCATTTTCAAGTGCATATATAAGTCAACTTCTTTTTTAACAGATGCAGTACATATACATTGAAAAGAATGCCCATATTTTTTCCATCGTGCATTGATTTCTGACTAGTGTCATGTTGATTATACTCATACACTATACAGCTACATATATCTAAATGTAGAGAGTAAGGATAATTGCTATGGTATTTTGTATGGAAAATATGCATCCTGATTTATTTGTATTGTAGTATTTGGAATTTATGGTGTTAAAGTAGGCTGTAGGCACAAAGGAAACACTGGCAGAGATAATGTGTCTCCAGGGACAATACCCAAGGTCCTTAGGATTGTGAACTAGTCCCTGGAAATTCCCAAGCTACCTGTCACTAGCTCCACTTAACAGATCTTTTTCTCCAAGGTCAGTCACTAAGATGAAAAGTACACAATGATGTTAGAAGTCATTGCAGGGAAAAAACTGTGCTCAGAAGATGCCAAAAAGCAAACATAGGATAAGTATGTTTATTCTCTCTATCAGGGGTCATCCTCAGGATCCAGTTAACCTTCAGTTTGCACAGAAAGTGTGCCAGTCTGGACTAGAACACCGTCTTTTGCCTGTGAGACCTAGTTCATCCCAAATGCACAAGGATAACAATAAAAGATGTTTCTGAAACTGGTTAGAAAAACATAGGTGAGCATGATCTTGTGCTCCCACATAATCTTTCATGCTCATGCTGTGGCGTGCCTTCTGGACCCTGCACGAGTCAGGGTGAGGTAATGATCCTAAGCAGGGCTTCTGTAGAGATGCCCCAAAATTCTTTCATATCTATTCTGAATTCTACCACCTAATAAAAATAGAGGAGTTGATCAGCATTTATTTGAGTATATGAATGATCATGTCTCCTTTGAGCTTTACTAGAAAGAATGTAATAAATCATCTTGGAAACTGGATGAAGGAAATATCCATGGTGTCTAGTGAAAGTATACCAGTTGGTTACATTGATGGAAAACATGCAAAATAGTGCAAGCAATTCCTCGTCAGAAAATATCCTTGCTAAGTGCTTCTTCCATGGAGGCAAAACCACTTCATGAGTGTCTCTTGAGCAGCTGACACTCAAGAAGAATTAGCCAGACAGATGTTCAGGAAAAGCAGAGAGCAGTAACAGTAGCATCTCACAGATCTTCAAACTAGTCTGTCTGCTGGGCATCCTGTTTACCTGATCCACCCAAGAGAAGGAAGGTGTTTCCTTTATGTCTTCACAAATGTGCCTGTATGGGCCTCTGTCCTTCAGATAACAGGCATATCTCTAACTTTCTGAATGTGCAGAAATGTGAGGAAGAGCTGTCTGCAGGTCTTTGATAGTAGGCCAATAGTTTATGTCATCTAGCACTACTGGAATAAAATGGGACTGTTTCAGATGTTTTCCTTGGAAAGACTCTAACTCACTGCTGCACTTGTGAACTACTGCTCCTCCAGGCCAACCATGTTCTTCTGATGCTGCCACTCTTACTGTCCAAGGCCTTGAGAGATAGCCACGGAATAAGATAAATTATTGACAGTTTCTAGCTTGTCATGTTAAAATCTGTGTCAGACTGCGCTGTGACTAATGGTGGAATCTGCCTACGAGGAGATTTTGTGCCTCAGGACCCAGGACTTCTCTAGGCCAGATTCACAGATGAAGTCTCTGACAGCAGCAGTAGAACTAGATGATAAAGCTTCTCCCATGAAGTAGCTCTGGTTTGCATTACTTTAGCCTTCTACATAGGGAAAATCCCAGGGGGGAGATGAAGGACAGCAAAGCAGCTGCACCTTTTCCTTTCCATTCTGGCAATCCCCAGTCCCTGTATGAGCCCCGACAAAGCTGTGACTGCCACGACAAATCAGAAGAGGCAAGAGATGACCTTAGAGGTGATGTTGTGTCTCTCTGAACTCTACTCATTCAGCTTTCAAAAGGCATGTTGCCAAGTATCTGAAACCAGACTGAAAAAAACTGTAGAAAATGTATTATGGGGAGCAATTATGTGCTACTAGAGGATTGGATTAGATGACCTAATGGGACTTTTCCACTGCTGATTTCTTTGATTCTTTGTTTTGCATTTCCACATGCTTTAGTCCCTGAGGGAGAATAGTGAAAAGGAGTTGACATGATCAAATAGTTACTAACACTGCTTTTTTAACTTCTCGCGGAATATTTTTCAGTAACTGTTTGCCAGATATGTAAAAAATGCCACAGAACTATGTCTATTACATTGTGAAATATTAAAGCTGGCTGGAAGTGTGAGGCTGATGTTGGAACTAAGTGAAAAAAAGGTGCATTTGACGATGCCAGTGAAAGCCAAGATGACGGGGTTTATTTTAATTTAATAAAATCTGAAGGTAGTACTGTGGAAATCTGGCCAAGGTTGTCTGGCAGACTGCCTTGAAGGGAGTCATTGATAGTCCCCTTCCCTTTTACTTATTAGGTTTGCCATTTTCCCCCATTTAACATAAAAAAAGTAATTTCCCAAATAGCAGGATTCCTCAGTTGTTTTATCCTGCTCATCTAACATCCACATTTTACAAAGCATTTCATTGAAATTAGAGTCCCTAAAACTCGCAGCATGAGCAATTTACATTTTAGTAAGAGATTTCTTTTCTAAATTCAATATGATATTGAAAGTCAGAGACACCATTTAGTTACATGCCACTATGGAGAGGTGAATGTAGAGTAGTAAATACTCTTGAGACCTTGAGGGGACATTTATATAAATGTTGGTTGTAAGATTAGTTTTTTTTCTCTTCCTTTGGTAAGGTTGGAGGAATGGGAGACTATCTATCAAACTGAAGGGTAAGTTAAGAACCATTTCTTGTAAACCAGTCTTCTAATCAACTGTTTAAAAAACAGTGTTTCATATCAATTTTAAGCTATTAAGTCAGCTGTACAAATTATCAGGAATACTAATTCAGAATAATCAGGTCCAGGCTAAATAGATTTTAGAGTTTATTCATGTCTAACTTGACCATCCTCCTTTCATTTCACCTAACAAAAGACTTAGAGCACCTTCTCATCCAGTGATGCTGATACTACTCAGAATATTGTCCCAGATGTTTACAGCTTCAAGTAACCTTCATCTCTATAAGAGTATTTTCTTTTCTATAAACCATCAGTTTCTCATCTACCTGGTGCTCAAAACATTAACCCCAGTATCTGCTGTATTCAATTTTCCATCCTAGAATCCATGTGTTCTTTCTGAGGTTCAGTCAGGAGCATTTTTTACCTTAAGAAATGAGTTTCATTCTAATATGCTTAAGAAATTCCTCCCCTCTTTTCAAATACTTTATCCTAGAAAGTCTTAGAAACCATATAAGACAGTGAAATATTTGGATGTCTGGTTCTCAGACCTGTCTCAGACCTTTACATCATCCTAGCACCCTTTTTATTTAATAGCCTTTGGCAAATCCACTCTCACAAGGCAGATCTGAATGCCTTTTACTTATCTAACCCTTGAGAAAGTAATAATTAAGTTCCTCATTCAAGCAGGTTTTGTTGGTTGGAAAGTGCATTCTACAAAAGCATAAAAAAAAAATTGTCAAGACATTTTCAAAGTCTGGGGACAATCCCTAGTTACTGATGAGAAGGAAGCAAACCTTCACTCTACAGCCTGGAGTATTGGTCCAGTCACTTGTTTGGCAGCTGTAATAAATTGAGTAATTGGAATGGCTGAATCAATTTGTTCATACTGTGAATTCATTAAGCCTCAGAATGCAGCCTGTGGGCAGGGTCCTCAGTCCTGTGAGATTTGATATGTTTATTCATATTGATGGATTCACCAATGGCGAGCAATTTTACTACTCATTGCAATTGTTGTTTGTAATAAAAAATAATGTGCCTTCTCAGATCTTTCACTTCGTTTCAGTTAGCCAGAATGTGTGGATTTAATAACCATTTACAACATTGATTCCAATCTGGATGAAAATCCTTCGAACCAAAATTGAGCCATTGTGTGGCATTATCTCTCCTACGTCATGACACATGCTATATTGAACTTTGCAATGCTTCATAGCCAACATAATGGGATGACACAACTGAAATTGAATAAAGAAAAGAATTTTTGTAATTAAATTGCAGCTATCAGTGTGAATACTGGCTATCTAATGCACAACACAAGAAGTAAATGGAACCATGGAAATGTGTTTGTAATGTTTACAGCAAACCAATTAAGGCTTTAGGTTCCCTAATAGCAGCAGTATCACTCATCTATTCAAGTCGCCAGCAAATTCCTTTGATATTCTGTATTCTGACTTCTCACAAGAAAGAGCTTTCTGGTTTTGCCCATATCAACTAGCAGCAAATCATTCCAAAGATAATTTAATTTTTTCAGAAACCAGACTTTAAGAACAGATAAAAAAATACTAAACTTAATAAAGTGAAAACAATATATTTCATATGTATTGTGCTTTGGATATTATAGAGCTCAGTAGTAGCAGGAAGGTGATACAGATTCTCCACCACTATGGTCAAAATCCAGCCTATAGAAAAAGCAAAATGTTTTCCACTATAGCCACAAGAGCTTATACAATAATTGGCACCTCCTTCCACTACAAATATACAAAATCAAGTTCTGTCTCATGAAAGGGGGCAAATTAATATGAATTGTTATCTTCAGTTACTTGGAAGGGATAAGATATATCAGGATGACACCAAAAACCAAACAGATGCAGCTTTTGATAATGCTTGGGTACTTGATCTGATCAAGAGTATCCGAGCTGAGAGGATCACTTTTATTACCTGTATTTGTGAGGTGTCAAAGTAGCTTGGGAACTAGGCATTTGGTTCACCCTGGCTGGGAAAGCCAGTCTATAGTGAGGTGTAACATCCTGACTGACACTTTTATTATGAGGAAGCATTAGGTTTCCTGTAATAATCGTCTGGAATCTTTCATGACTAATGATTACAGCTTGAAATAAATAGAAAAAAATAATACAATGAATCCTGGGTTCAGCTTTTGGTTTGCACTGTATAACTGAATGCAAATATATATTGCACATAATCAGTTTGAATAATACACTTATTTAGTTGTTAACTGATGAAAGGAAGGACAATCTGATTTTTATTTTCCTTTTGAACTTTAATCGTATTTCAGACTGTCCATATGATTTTTTAGCACTAATGTTCTCCAAATTATCCACCATCAATTTATTTTGAAAGGTGAAAATGAGAAATTAGAATTACACTATGGTAAATATTTTCTTTAAAAAGCTTTGTAGGCTTGATTTTAATAAAATAATTACTATCTTTCTCCAGATTTGCCACATGATAGTACATTTCAGGATCTGACAAGCCATTTTGTTGCTTTTTCCTGCAATATAAAATTTTCTGGTTTATCCTTTTGTAAATTAAAAATTCATTCTTGCATGGGCATACTGTACTGGCAGATACTTAGAGGTTGACAGCTGAAGAGGGAGACCCTCTAAAAATGTCATTCATGTGGCAGATGCAAGGCAGTTTATTTTACACAAATTATACATGAACATGGATTGAACTAACCAGTTTGGAAAACAACTTTAAATTGCCCAGTGCATCAAAAAAATGACTGTCTTTCTAGTTCACAGAAGTTTTTTAACTGATATATTCACAGCTAATTCCCATCATATCAAAATATTCAAAAAGTTTCCTCGAGAATGAATAATTAATTTGAAAACAGAAAAATGAAGACATTATGTCCATCACATCAGGTGTTTTACTTTATTTTTTCCTATATCTAGAAATAATATTATTTCTCTATATACCCAAGAAGGAGTCTGTTCATTTCTTCCATCCTTATTCAACTACTCCATATATCATCAAAGCCAATCTTATTGTTTACATACAAGTCTGGGAATATTCATGATTAAAAATTGAGTTCCATAAGCATTCTTTAAAGGTTTTTATTTTTTTTTATTATTGTCTATATGCAATGAATTCTACATTAATCATAAATTTGTATCTTTAATAAACACAATGTTTTAATAAACTAATAATAATAATAATTGGATTTACATAAAGAACACAAAGAACATGGATTATTATTGTTGGGGCCTGTTCCAAAATGTTTTCTTCAAAACATAAAAACCACATTGTAAAACTCTTTTGCTCAAATTAAGCTCAAATGATTCAAAAGCATGTATATGACATGTCTGGACTGGATGCTTTAGACAATATAGCAATAGGAGCATCATAAGCTGAAGTGGACATTCATTAGTTCATGTTTGTCTGCAATAGCTTAGTTATCCTGCTGCTGAGGGATCTCAGTTCTTGAGCTGAGAAGCAGAAGGTGTCCTTTTTTTTTGGTAGCCGAGGCTAAGAAAAGCTTCATTAGACTTGCCTCCCATTCCAAACTATCCTAGCTACAAGCTTGATTTTACTTAGAACCAATCTACATTTACTATTATCAGTAGGGAGCAGGCATCATTGAGGAAAATGGGCAGTTCTACCCTAGTGGTATTTTCAGATATGCTGAGCCAATTTCCCAGCTGGTGCAAGTTAAGTTATGGCAGTTATATTAAACGATGCCAATATACACTAATTTAGAATGAGTCCCTTCATCATTAACATGGGTATTTTAGGGAACCAATTTAGAACCATACATTATGTAGATTCTCTTCTTTACTCGTCATCTCCCATCTGATATTTGATTAGGATATTGATTTCCTCTTATTAAAAAAGAATCAACCCACTCACCTCCTTTTACCCTCTACTTCCTACAGCTGCAGAATTCCACCCAGATTAACAAATAGATTTATTGATAATAAACACATTGATCTACTTTGCCCTTCTCCAAGCCGTATAACTTACATTTATCCCCAGTTTTTTCCTCCGTGGTAACTTTTAATATTAGCTCCTCTGTACTACAGGCACCATTCCTGTGAGTGCACTCTTCAAAGATTCATTTACTGTTTTCTTCAGTGTTAAAGTCTTCCAAATGGCTTTCCAGCAAGAAAAAAAAAAAAAAGACATAAGAGCTCTTGCTGATGCCAGCAGAAGTCTCCCTGCTTGCTGAAGTGCTAAGAAAAACAATGCAAAAGTAGATGTGATCCATCAGTAGACTTTATGAGACACTTCTGAAAGGGCAAGATCAGTCTCAAAATCTCTGGGATACAGCTCAATGTAGCTCAACTGATAAATTGCCCTGTAGATGGGCTTCCTTGGTTGGAAGAGATGTTATGTTACACATTGAACCAGGTGTTGCTAACTAATGATGATGCCAACATCAGAAGAAATTAGTGGAAATTTACTTTATTACAGAAAAACCTCATAACCCTGTAAAATCAAGATTCAAGGCAAAGAATGACATTTAGACACTCCATTAGAAGGACAGTCTATATACAAACCACCTAATATTTCAAAATGTTATGTTTTCAGTGCTGATCATCACGATTAAACATTCATATCTCTGTAGCACCTAGAGATCAGCTGGGTTACAATTCTAGTTGTGGTTCAAACTAAGTGACAGTCCCTTGACAAAGGCCTAGCTTAAGAGCTGTTTCATAGCCATTTCCAAGATCTCATCATTTGCTTTCACTTGCATGGGAACACAGTGAGATCAAGAGAATGACTCTGCAGCAAGATGTCCACTGAATGCGTGTGGAGTTACAGCAGGGATGTGAGGATCTTCAGTGTGGTGTTATCATGCTCCTTATCAGGACAGTGATCTTCTCATTCTTTTCTTGCTATTGCCTTGTTTTGGGTATGCCAGAGGGATGTTCCATCCACTCCTTTCCAGTTTCTATAGATTTTCATCAAAAGTGACTTATCTAAAGGAAACATTGCAATATTGATGAAATGGCATGTTTATCTAAAATTTAAGCATAGCAGCTCAATTTATTGAACAGGTAGAAGAAGAATACAAAAAACACCACCCCAAACCAACAAAACCAACAAAAAACCCAACACAAAATAAAATAATAAAAATAATCTGGCATGTAGAAATGACTAAACATGAAGAACCTTTAGAGTAAACTTACATGACATGTCAAACACCATCCAGACCCTTCTGGATGAGCTCACTGTCTCAATGCATTGCAGATCACTAACCCAGTGGAAATTTGCTTGTTTTTCTTTTACTGGAGTTCCAAGTAGCAGGCCAGAATCACTGCAGGGAGGGTCAGCTAAATGCCATGGGGGAGTGTGGAAGAGGAACACTGGAGGGGACAGTGCACACTTGCTTCAGTGGCAAAAAGTTAATTACAGATACCTTGCACAGCTTGACCCGTATCTGAGGTCACTATGTTTTCCACAGGCAGATGCTGATACAGCTACAAGTGAAATACATTGATTTCTTATACAAGGCATTTTTACATCATTTTAAAATCAACTATTTTACTGTTGGTATGCTTCCCCAATATTGCTAAGACTTAAGATGATAAAATGTACCTATTTGAATAACTCAGCAACTGGATTCAAATGTTATTTTTTGGAAACATCATCAGGGAAAAGAGTCAGCTGCTGTTACTCAGTGCAGTATTGCTTCTTGATCCAGAGCATATAAAATAAAGCAACTTTAAGTATAGAAGTTCACAAAATGAACTGAAGATGCTTGAATCTTAAAATGTCTTCATGGAAGCATTTTAATGAGAAACTAAAGTACAGGGTCATTAAATTCTGGAAGGTAATGAAAGTCAGATGAATGTATTACCCACCATCCTTCAGAATGGTTTTAGCCAATCGTTGTGTATGTTCATAAAGGATGTATCTGATGAACACACAAAGGGTGGTTTGGATTTGGTTTCCTTTTATAAACATCTATTTCATTATTTCTGCAAAGCAAAGGTACAGCAAGATGAGAAAAGGCTTAGAAAAGACTATGAATGCAAGTAAAAAGGATCTAGTTGGATTGGCGTTGTGTGATAGCCAGAAGTCCAATATTAAACCAGGATTTTCTGTCACATGTGAATGGACTTCAGCTTTACCATATGAGCACTGGACATAACTGAAACACCACATTGTCAGAGGAATTAGAATTGTCAATATCTGTCTAAAGTAAATCAGATCTACAACAGTGACAATGCCTTTGTACACTGACTCTATCTTGGTTCCTTGGACAATCTTTGTAACAAAGGGAGAAGCTACACTTAGAGGGACAGTCAGCCTCTGTATAGGAAAATCCATCACTTTTACCACTACAAATAATTAACAATCAATGCTATAAATATATATAATTTCACTTTTTGAAGTTAAATTGAGGTATAGTTTGGACACTCATTGCCTAAAGAAAGTTGGAAATAACATGACAAGTGGTCACAGTGTATAAAAATGGGAAGCAACTTTTTCTTTTGACATGAAATGCTGAAATGGATATTACAGTCACTTCATTAGGGGTTTTTTTTCCACATTTGTATTATATGT
>JAOEGS010017969.1:30691-67257 GCA_025447755.1 Corythornis vintsioides | reverse complement strand
TATGTATATATTATATATTTAATATATATTTATTATATATAATGTTTTTCACAGTTATGTTATAGTGGATGACAATATAGCCAGTCCTGTAAGACTCATAAAAACCTGTAGATAAGAAGATAAAACAACTTCCTTCCTCTAGATAAGACAAAAGGTTATAAGTTTGGAGTGAAACAGTGAGATTTTCTGAGGGTCAGTACAAAGAAATGAGGTGTTTTAGTCAAGGCTAGAGAAATTTTCACCTTTATATGTCTTCCAGTATCTCATTTGTCATCTGCAGGGCAATGGTGACAGAACTCCCAGGGTTTTCAGCATGTCCCATGAGTAGAAGACAGTAGCTGAAGAAGCCTCTCAAGAGGCTTTCTCTATGGGCAGGGTTCATTGTTGTAAAAAAATGTGGAAAATAATCAACTTTTCATTTGTTCAGTTGCAGTGCTGAACTGGTTCGTGAATGTTATCTTCCAACCCTTACCATTCTATGATGCTTTGAAATACTTACTGTGGATATAGAGTGTGTCAAGGTTTAGGGTCAGGGCAATCTACTAGACCTATAACAGATGCTCTCTGTTAACCTCTCTCTGAAGGGATGAGAAAGGGAATAAGGGAGAGAAACTTACAGATTAGGAAAGAATGCCAGAACAGCTTTAAAGAAAGTAATAATAAAATTTAATATATACAGATATATACAAACCCAGTACCAAACCCAACCCCCCTGTTGGCAGTAATGTCACCATCAGCACTGCTGCTGTGGATCAGGCACTGGGTAAGTCCCAGACTGGACTCAGCACAGATGGGAACTGGGTTCAGGAGTTGGATTCTAGAACTGGATTCAGAACACATGTACCAGAATCAAAGGCAGAATGAGCAGAGTCCTCCTTGGACACCAGACACTGAAGGAGGCTTGACCCTCATGATCCTTCAGCTTTATACACAGTACGACCTATATGGGATGGAATCCCACGTTGATCAGTTTAGAGCACCTGTCCTGGCTGCTCCTCCCCTCAGGTGCAGCCTTTTACTTTCTGTATCTCTCATGTGGTGCACAAGTCTTCTTGGTTTCAAGGTTTTCAGATCCTAAGAAGACCATAACTGAAATGTTAATATGTAAAAAAAAAAAAAAAAAAAAAAAAAGTCTAGAAAATAAATTACCAGTGAAAGATAACACACAGTGTGAAAACACAGAACCTCAGAAATAGAAATCTAGAAATCTTTCTCCTAGACAGCAGGACAGAGGTGAAAACTTGTGTGTTTTATCCCCATCTCTCCTTCTCTGACATGCATCATGTAGGAATGTGATTGTTTCTCCTCATGGTTTTCCTGTAGATGAGATTTAACTTCTCCCAGAGTAATCAGAATCAAAGAGTGTACATGGGATATTATTTAATATTTTTGTTTTAAATCAGATCATTATATTCTATGGGCTACCTCATAGTTAACATGAACTAACACTCTGGTATAGTTCAATAGCTCAATATAGTTCTATATTAATTCTCAATATAGTCCTTAGTGATTTTAGTAATGTTTCTAGTACTTGATATTGTCTGTACTATTCCAAAAATGAAATCCCTTAAAAACAGCTTTTGATTTCATCTAGGAAATTATAAAAACGTGATTTTGTTACCACTTTTACATACACACATGTGCACAAACACATAGAAGTGGTGTAAGAAATATATTTTATGTCAGTGAGTGGATGGGCATTAGATAGTGTTAGCAGAAAGTGAATCTCTTTGCGATTTAGAGCTCTTATTCCAGTCTTGTTATAACAATCATAGGTTGTTCAACTGATAACAGATATATAAAAAATGTGGGAACTTATGATCAAACATAAATTCACCTTAAAAATTGCTGTGACCAAGGATGGCATATCTGTTCAACCTGGAATGCTTCTTTTGCTAATGCCTCCAAACCTGGTGCTTTTGCCCATTATTTGAAGATTCTTTGTACATTGATCTACAAGAAAGTATTTATTAACATGTTTGCATCTACTACAATGTGTCAGCAGAAATATCTTTGTCACTAGAGGGCAGCCATCAACTTCTAGAGAGCCAAGAGAGCTTGCCATGGAAATCAAGTTGACTGTAGTCACAGAGGACATGATTCTGAATCAGTGGGCTGAGCCTCAGCTGTACTAATTTTCAATAGAAGTAATTAGCAGTATTCTGGCTTTTTTATCTAGGGATCAAATTATGGCTGGCTGTTTGCAAAGCAGAATATGAGGAGTTGTCAGTATGGACTGACCAATGTCTTTAAGAACTAAAATTTGGAGGTTACTCCAAAAAACCCTCATACATTTTCCAGTGACAGAAATTTCAGAGCAGGCTGATGAAATGGAGGCACTAAATGGGGCCACATGCCACAAATGAAGTCCAGTCCTGTCTTATGTCTCCTGCACAGTGGACAAATTGATACCCATGTGTGTGTTTATACTGTTTGCTGCTAAGTGCCTTTTGCTGACTATGAGTGAGTGTAAGTTGGTGGATGAGGCAGAGAAGTGGTGAAGTTTAGCTCCAAAACACTCACATGCTCTCTGGTACCCAGCATCAGGACATCTTGCCCCTCATGGAAGAACTGATGGTGAGGTGACCAAAGCTCTGCAACCAAGCAAGCACCCAGGCTTTCCTCTTTCCCAAAGTTTCACACTGACTGTGGTCAGGTTCTGAAGCTTTACCAATTCAAAAAATTATGCATAGTTAGCAGAGGGTTCTTATGACCTTATATTTGTGACAAAGCAAACCTCAGTTTTTCATATACATTTCTACATGTGAATGTAGAAATAAGGATTAAAAAATAAAGTTCTTTTATTGGAAACCTGTACTAATAGGTATTTTGCTTTTCACTACTGACAATTTGAATGTTATAATAATTTTGCAAGGTATCAAGCAGTATTACTGCTGTCTGCTGTTCCAGGCAGCTCACACTCCATCCCAGGTGCACAAGTATGTACAAGAACAACAAAGACTTGAAAAGATAAATAGTGACATGTGCCTGCATGTTGGAGACCAAAATTAAGTCTGTGTCAGTTCAGAATGGAACTTGCCTAATCTGAAAATCTTCTTTAAACTCTTATTAAGATAAACTCGTGAATATTTAATATATATCACTTTTTATATCCAGTAATAAACAAGGCTTGAAATTTTCAGATCTTGTGAAAGAAGGACAAGGCCTATTTCAAATCAGTGAAAGTGAAGCTGAAGTGAAAGCAGGAAATTAGCATATCATATACACATATAAGAAGAAAAATTCTAAGAGCCCAGTCTTATGTGTTGGTTTTCTTTTTTTCATTCAGGTAAAAAAGCCAGTGGAGTTCATCATACTGAAAATGAAGTCTAAAGGGTTGGACTAGTAAAGGGTGGGAGGTAACAGTTGTAGAGGAAGACACAGTATTTGTTTTTCTATTCTTGCCAGTGATATTAATCAGCAAATAATCAGCATTTCCTATGCTGATGTGGGTGGAAGTGGAAAGGGAGAGGCAATTTTGCACCCTGCTCACAGTTTGCATTTCCCACCCTTGATGTGCAGCCTACCCTGAGCCCTAGCCATGGCCAGCAATTCAGACACCTCTGCAATCCTATGGGGTAGCAGAAGCATAAAGGTCTCCACACCAGAAATAATAACCATTTTCCCTGTGTAGGAAAATAAAAGCTTTGCCATTTCAGTGTCTTCTCACTTCTAGGAGGGACAGAGCCCTTCCCACCCAGGCAGGCAGAGCTCCTCTATGCCAAACCATGATGCTAATTCCTGGCATGCATCAAAGTCCTAGAGAAGAGCAGAGAAATATTACATTGCCAATAACCACTAATTCAAAGGAAGAGTTATTTTAAGGGCTTGGACAGTGCTGCAGGGGTGAAGTGCTACTGTCTTTAGAGAAAAGCATAAACAAAGCATGATCACTTGATAAATAATTTAACTGACAAGAATGCTAAAGAAATTTTCATATATTTGTCTCTAGTGTTATGAAGTGGGTTCCAGCATTGATAGGTTCCTCCCTGATTAGGAAAAATTACTTAGTCAAACATACAAAGAAACAAAAATGTCTCTCTTTGGGAGAAAGGGGAAAAGGTTTCACATTATTTTTTCCCATTGCGGGAAAACGAAAATTTTTAGGTTCCATGACATAATATAATGTGTGTTCTTTTATTCTTACTTTCATTGATATATTATTTAAACATTTCTTTTATTATTCTGGAGTTCCACATGTATCTTATCATAAACTGAAAGCTCAACACTTAATACATAATATAAAGGCAAAAACAAACTTGCTTGAGGTTTTTATTTTTTTAATGTGAACGAAGTCACAAATGCAATGTCAAAATGTAGAGTTACAAAGTTATTGCGTTTTCTATCCAACTGTCACTTAAAAAATAATTGCAAACACTATATTCTCTTTATAATAAGGAAAGGTAAGCAATTCACAATTATTTCTATATGCAATTTGATTTTTTTTTCTTTACATCCCTGTTAGCTAGATTAAAAGAAACACACACACAAAAAAAATCAACCCCTAAAATTTTAAACAGACATTGTTATGTGCAGATATGTAATGATATTTAATTCTGGCTTCTAAGAGAAGAATGTGCTTAAAATTCAGATTTTAAAGTTAAGGAATGACCAATGTGTGTTTCATTACATCACCATAGTGGCTTTTTTAGTCTACCTTTAATCCTGCCCCTCGACCAATAAAGTGATTCCAACAAAGAAAAACCCTTCTGCATGAGCCTCTATTGGTTTCAAAACCATGTGACAGATTTGACTGGTACCAAAATATGAACTAGAGGCTTATGATAAATGTAGATGATCAGTGAAGTACATTTCTAATGCATTTCATAAAATTCAATTTATGCATATATTAGAGATGGTCAAAGGCTTTCTATAAACCCTCTGGCTGGCACAGCTACAATGTATGCCAACTTTTCTCTTATATAAATGAATCTTCCTATATATTTTTACTATTTATGGATAAGGTGCAGCTGTCTGTGCTCTTTGTAGGTTTTTCCTGTAACAACGACTATAAAAATAATAATGAATTCTTTTCCCTCTTTCTATACAAAGAGAGAAGGATAATGCTGTAAGTTACATGAACATTTTTGCTAAATATTTGGAATCTGGTTTACTTTGGGGAATTTGTGTCATTTGTGTCCAATTGCTGCCCTTGAAAATATCCCCCCTATCTTAAAATGTGGAGCTTTAATGACCGACATTTGCTTGTGAGTTAAAGCATGCAAGGAGATGGACTCAAGATTTGTGGACTGGACTTTTGGTTAGTTTCAAATGGCCAAATAGGTTTTGCTTTGAATATGAGCATCAATGGCAGTACACTTAGTTTTAAAATCGAAATAATAATAAAAAAAACCCACTTAATTTTTATTTGTATTTACATATGTATATATTTAGAGACACTGTTGGTGCATCTCTAATAGGAATGCAAACTCTTGAGAAAGAATAAACATACTATTTTACATTAGGGACTGAGATAGCAGGATGCTGGCTTAGCTCTATGGGTATTTAATAGTATTCTAATATAATGCTTGAGTTTGGATCAGTCCTAAGAAAAAATCTTATTAGTACATGTGTGCTAAAAACTAATAATGCTTTTGGCAGCCAAAGAAGCAAAAGTTCTTAATTAACAAAGTCTTCAAAATGTAAGTCCATCATGTGAATCTCATATTCTTATCTAAATTTAAAAATAAATTTTAGAGAGGGTCTTGGTCAGGTGGGATGTTGCACTTTCACATACACATTCTCTCGATAGCTATGCAGCCAAATAAGCATTGCATTGCATTATTGTATAGATTTCTTTGTTTTTTGAAGTGGTCAGCATTTTTGTGGTAACATTAATAGTTATTACAGATTTAAATGGGCGCTCTCTGTCTGTAACTGATTGACAAGATCAATAATTTTAAGATCAAATACTACCAGCAGGCTGTTTTTTTCTTTAATCACTGTCTTTTTGTTTTATACCTGTGCCTACAGCAAGATCCTGTTTTCTGTATGTAGACAGAGCTTCCTGCTGTGTGCTTGTCGAAAGAATGAGAAGACAAGATGGAGAATCAATTTAAAGAAAAAAGCTTTAGTTGACAAAGCTTTGCTGTAGATCAATGGAGTATAGCTAGTTAAAATATCTTTGGTAGCAGAGATTTTTACAATCATGAGCTTGGACATAATCAGTTTGGTTTTCCTTATTCCATTCATATAATATTTTCCCAGATGGAAAAAAAAAATCTGTTTGCAAATCCTTTTGTCATTTTGACAGCGGAATGTCTTTTGGCTTTGTTGTGAAACAATAAAGTGGCTTTAAAACATATTTCCTTGATATACAGAAAATCTTGGCCTTTACTAGATCTGTTCTTTTAAAAGAGACAGTATTTACCTAAGAGGGAGCTTTGCTGTTACAGCAGAGCAGGTTACATATTTACCCATGGAGAGATCTAATAACATACAATTCACAACTTGGTACTTAATGGATTTTTTTCATCAACTCATCTATCTTTTATCACTTATTTGTTTAAACAAGTTTCACAGCAAACACAGGATGGGCACAAACTGATATAAAGCACACCTTCGCTAGCAGATTTATTCATATATCTGATATTTATTTAATTGGATTTCACTAAATTTGCATACCAGCAGTAATTAGTTGTTTCAGTGCCTAATAGCATAGAGTGAAAATATTATGAAACTTTTTTTTTCTTTCTTAAATACACATTTAGGATCATTTAAAAACAATCTAATCACTTCCATGTATGCTGATGACTCATTCCTGGTTGCAGGAAAGTCACCTAAACAAGAAATGTAGTACACTTAAAGTTACTTGGAGTCAAATCAAGCCTGCAGCTGGTTTGGAAAATGAGTATTCTCATCCATCACTTACTGAACTTCAATGTATATGTATTGTAGACATCAAGTCCTTTACAGTGAAAATGTCTTCCTTAGATGCTTAGAAATTATGAATGAATTTAAATATTGCCTATTGATTTTCTCTGTTCAGTAGCCTGGAGAAGTTTGTGATTCAAAGTCTAATAGATTCAAAAAGGAAGCAGGCAAAATGGATTTTGAAAAAATCAGAAAATGAAATGTATGTTGTATGGATAACAGCATAGCTAAATCCTTGCCAAGATTTCCAGAAGTCACTGATCATCATAAATGTGTTTGGGGTGCCAAAACAAAGATAATTTAAAGGGGTCCAATTTGCAGGAAGGTGAAACTGTTCCTCTTCTGAAAATCAATCTCTTATCAGACATTTTTTCGAAGTTGATCTCTAAAATCACTGTGCCTTTCCCAAGTCCTGGGTAGTAATTAGCAGTAATCACTGCAGGCTATATCCCATTGGCCTCCCAACTCTGTATCATCATTTACTGCATCTATGGGAATTTTGTCTTTTAAATGAAAAAGGATGCTGTAGGCTCTTAACTATTGGATTTATGGCATGCTGTATTACTTCAGATCCAGTTCTGTTTCTGTAAATATGAAGGCATTGATATTAAAAAGGCCACTCCATTTAAAGTGAAAATCTGTAATTCTACTGAAAAAGGCAATTAAAATTAGAGAAGGACATCAAAAGGGGGGAAGTATAAATATTTATATAGAAAATGTTTCCACTATTTCTGCTAGTTATTTCAGTTCAGTTATGTTAATATGAATGCCTTCACTGTGATTGGATAGGCCAGACTATGCCTACATTCATGTGCACACACAGGAGTTCTAAGACAGTTAAAGGTTATTCTTGTCTTTTTATGCCCTGATTTTAGATGATCGTGACTATCTGGAATTCTCTATGCCTACTTTATCTCAAACCTACGTGGCTTCAAGCAAGCAAAACCAGAGGCAGTGAAGTGTCAGGCAAACAGATCATGCTGACACCCAGGAACACCTGCAAGCAAATCATTTGATAACAATTATCAGCCCTTCTCTGCATTCCTTCCTCACCTGAATGTGGATCATGGTACTGAACTCCCTGGAAGCCACAGGTAAGGTCCACTGAAGGAAAAGAATGTATCTGTATACAACATGTATTTTTCTATGCAGAAAAAGGAATCAAGTCTGCTTGCACTAGATTTTGTTATTAAAAGCATGACTGTGATTTTGCCTCTAGGTGGGCCTTAGATCTTTATTCATTTTAATACTGAATGCAAATATGGCCATGAGGGAAACATCTGGGTTTCCACCATGTATGGGAAGGGCTTAGGTCTCACAGAGTGCAGTTTTACAGCACTACACCTGTATAAAATAAATATTAAAGTAACAATATTTCTCTTATGCCATGAAACCTAACAATGGAAAAGAGTGGGTATAAAAAAACATTACATTCTTGGTTTTGGTCTTTACACTGGCAAAAGGTTTTCTACAGAACCAGAATTTCATTAAAAATAAAGTCACTAGTCATTTCTTTTACAAAGAGACTTCCCTATATAAATTAGTGATGCACTCTTGTACTCTTTAAGCCTGCCCTCCAGAAGGAACCTGCAAGCCACACAGCATCAGAGCAACAGTAAAGGTGCAAACTGTATTCCCCATTCATCTTAATGAGGTGTTAACTTCTAATCCTAGTTGGAACCATTAAAATACTAGGTTTGTTAAGTGGCTCAGCTGAAGAGCTACCTTAACACTTTCATTGCATTTTCCTTGTCATTGGATCTCTTAACGTGCTTGTTGGTTACATAACATACATTATCATTATTACTCCAGAATATAATATAAATAAGTAAAACCATGAGTGAAAAAGTGAGCTATGAGTTAAAGAATTTGTCTCCTCCAAGACAGCAATGTTAATAAACTGAGGAATAACTTCTGAGGAATAAAAGGAGTGTTCTAATCTAGGTTTGACACCTCTCTTGGGTGTGAAAATCCCACTAGATAGAGAGCAATCCCCATAGACATTTTGGTCTGGATACGTATGCAAGTATGGAACAGTTCAGTTATTGCTCACTCTGGTAAAAAGAATTGATACAAGGTAATGGAACCCTGCTTAGAAATTCCCATCATCGGTTAGAAAAAAACCCCACAGGATTTATTTCTTGATTGTTTTCTTGCCTCATTAGGTTGCTAGCAGGGTTACACAGAGATACTTTCTAATGTGTGTCTCTTTCTCCTGTTAGTTTGTATTTTCTTTTCTTTTTTTTTTTCTTTGAACTTGCTGTGTTCCTGTGCATAAATGTTACATTTGTAATTCATTTTAAAGATTATCTAGCCAAGACATGGTTTGAGAGCTTTGAAAAAACAAAATAAAACAAAACCAAACCAAAAAACTCAGGCTGCCTAATTGGAAGAAACCTTATTTGCTGCACACATTGATTATGGCTTTATTATTTGAGGGATGTACTGAAATCCTCTATTGTGTTGGGGCTACACTGTTCATAGCCTGGCTTATTTATCCTCATCTGTAATAGATGGTCTTGGGCTGGGTCCCATTTATGTCAGGCAGGACTAATTCCACCAAGCCAATAAAGTTGGGCATTATATTACAGGTATAAATAAAACTGGGATCAGTTCCTCAAGCACACAGTTTCTTGAATGGCTTATAATTTCCCACAAAACTGTTGTGATTTCCAGGGAGTGCAAAGGTCATCTTTGTCACCCAGAAGATTTTGGATCAAATCTTATTCACCTGAACAGCCTTACTGACACAGCCTGAAAGCTGATGACTCTTTCTCCTGCCAACTGGTGACATTTTGGCAGGGTATGAATACTAAGCTACTTTGATAGAGCATACATTTCATCCAGTATATCTGTTACTTTTGACAGTCTACTACTGTTTGCTATACTTTCATATATTCCTTATACATGAAATTACTCCAATGAGTAATTCCATATATTACTCACTGAAAAAATAGCATTTTTAGAATTATTTACTAATTGTAGCTGAGTATTCTATTGCACCTCAGCAAGGAGGTTTAAGTCTTAAAGCACTACTTAAAAAAGTTGTATCTACCCAACCCACTTTCAGTGGGGAAAAGGCAAATAATTAAATTCCTAGCTTGTTTTCTCATATTGAAGAATTTTTGACTGGTGCAAGATGAGCATAAAAGCTTCCAGGGTAAGCACCAATTCTTACTCAGAGTGGCATTCATTCTGAATTTGATTATATGACTATTTCCAAACCACACTGCAAAGGCAACATGCATGTTTGAGGGTTAGTATTGTAAATGTCCAGTTGCTGCTGAGGAAGAGAAATCCTGTGGAAGGCAAGAAGTGCAGCCTGGTCTGTCTCTGTTACTGATTCCTTCTTATATTTTAATTCTCTTACGTCTTTAGATGATATTTTGGTTAAGGAAAAAAGGGACAAGTTATTGTTTGGCTTTACTCAATATGGAGACAATACTCAGTTCCTCATTGTTATTTAATTTTATGATGGTGAGGAGGCTGTGATTTTAACAGAAAGGTTTTAACCCTTTCTGATGAGAGGCTATTCTTATGCTTAAGTGAAAATACCAAAACAAAAACAGTTCAAAGAGAATTTATCACCAGGAGTTAAAAGTCCTTTACCAGAAGCTATTTTTCTGATTTTATTTCTATTTTTTTTTTTGAGCTTTTTTTTTCTCTTTTATAGGAAATCATTGTACTCTGGGAAAAGATAGTCTAGATTTCAATGCTTGTGAGATAATGTTTTATTTAACTACAAACTAATTAACCATACAAGAATTATATAAACAAAGGATTAAACAATCTCAAAGCTTAAAGTTCTCAAATTATTAATGTGTTCTTTAATGTTAAACTATAAATATAGAGCTTTAAGAAAAAATACTGAACTTGTTCTCATGTGTCTTTTCCCTGATTATGATCTTAAATCTATCTTTTTCACTAACATAATGCCATTTACTTCAGAGTTACACTACGTGCAGTGGGAGCAGAATTAAGCCTCCAAGGTGTCTCACTTTCAGGAATATTACCTCTCGGGGTTTTTAAAACTGCTTTTCTCAAAAATCTTTAAACAGTATCTTTCAGTAAATAAAAGCTCATGTGCCCTTGCCTTCCAGTTATTGCTTCAGGTGTCTAGACAACTCCTTGGAGGCTTTTGCTGCTCTGTCTAGTACAACTCAGTTCAAATCAGGAGAGTAATCACAGTAACCATACTATGAAAATAGATCACATAACCGTGGCATGATCAGCTTAACGTACATCTGAGTGTGCCCTTGCTCAGTGGGACTGGTCCCAAGAGGAATATCACTTTGGTGTGGGTGAAGGTGACTTCATGTGAGCCCAGTGTAGCACATTGATTAATAAACGTGTGCAATATTAGCTAAACATGCTGCTGTAGACTTGGACAGATACTGATGTAATGCCAAGTTACTTTCATTTGCAGAAAGGAAATAAATTCTAGACTTTTTTAAGTTACTTTTGAAAGTAATATTATTAATTAAATGGTTCCTTTCAAAAAAAGTCATTAATATACTACCGTAATGCTTATACTGATTTTGCCAAAAACTTCTATTTATCACTGATTCAATATCATTGTTAGCTATTCATTTCCATAAACATTTACAGAAAAAAAGACAAATTTTAGATTATGAAATCACCTGGTCCTGATGAGATTTAGTCTACAAGTAGAAGAAAGTTTACTTGTTCATGCTTCCAGAAAATCTGTTTCTAAATAGAGAGGCACAAAATTGCACACATTAAAACCATTTGGGCTTCAGTAAAAACATCAGAAATAAAAAGCCCAAAATGTAACTTCAGGATGTTCATCAATTTGAATGTGATAACAGCTATGCCCCTAGTGAGCTTTTCTGAAAAACCCACCCAGGATATTTGCTCTTCTCATGGGCAGGCTGCTTCCCACTGTAAACAGCATGAGTCCTTCCACTGACTTCAATAGGAACTGACAAAAGATTTTTACTCACAGTAAGAGATAAACTTCTCAAGGTTTTGAAAACACAAAGGTCTGCTTTTCTGCACTCTTACAGACCACCAGGCTAACTGAGAATGTTTCCTAAATGTAGCTTCTGCTTCTGATTTTGCTTCCCGAGACTCATATCACCTCATTACCGCTGGCTGTTTGATTTAAAAATAAGCAGGACTGGCAGGTTCTGGCTAGTGACAACTTTGTCAGGCTTGAATTTACTTCCCTTTTAGAACAGAGGAGCCACTTTTCTTTTTGATGGCTGCCTATAGATATTTACCAGATTGATTTCATTTTCTTTTGCTACAAAGGAAAAAATGAGTATGACCTTCCAGTAGACAAAGGTGAAGCTTCTGGGTTTTTTTCTTCTTTCATTTTATACAGAGATGCTATTGCTTTGAGAGAAATACCCTATATGTGTATATTAAATGGAAAATAATTCTGAAATGAGTAGAAAATGTCAAAAGGGAAATAACTGCTGTATTCAACTTCTGCTGTAGCTTTGAGGCACAGAGAGAGTTACAGTTATTTACTGGTAGAAGTCCTCAGTTCTAACCAGTCATCCAATGCTGCGGATCAATAATTTTAAAAGATACTGCAGATAATGAAAGATTTCTAGGAAGTGGTTCTACTTGCAAACTCTAGGTGCACTCTGGTTTTTTTCTGGTTTTTTTTTTTTTTTCTGTTTTTAAATCAGTTTTGTTCCACCTTCTGCTTGATTTGTTAAGAGCTAGCTCTCTTGTCTCAGAACAGCTACTTAAGTCCAAGCCTTTGTTTCATTTCTCAGAGTAATTAATCCTTAACTATAGTCTGTTTCCCTGAAGCATTTTATGAGGTGAACTTCAGATGATATCTCATAAATAAACTGCTCTTCATACACATTTTCCAAACAAAATCTAATGCTGCAAATTGGCCTCTGGAATTGAGTCATGGACTAGAAAAAAAAAAATACAGCTGTAAACTGCAAGAGAAACAGTAAAACTATGAAATTAATAATTATATTTCAATTAAAATGAGATGAGCTACCCTGAAAACCATACAGGTATATATCCCTGTCTAGCAGACTGCCACATTGACCACAGGAAGGGTGTCAGTGACAGAGGTTTTTTGTTGTTGTTTGTTTGTTCTTTGGTTGGTTGGTTTGGTTTGGTTTTTTTTATCATAGTGATTCAGATAAAGTTTTGAAGTTGGAAGCTGTTCCTCAAGAAACTAACAGGTTAATAGTTGATTGTCTTCCACATCTAAGGCAAAGCATAACTCCAAGCCTTAGGATTTTGATAACACATCCCCTGTAGCTGGAGGAGATGAATGACTGAAGGAAAGCCATAACACAAAAAGATATTAATGTGTTTGGAGACAAGTTAAGCACTAGAGATCCTGCAGTGGGGTGACAAACTTTGCAATGAAACAATGGCACATAGAAACAGACATTTCTTCTGGAGTTATGAAAGTGTACGTCTGCATACTGCTTTTCTTTTAAAATACACTTCTGTTCTTCCCATATACAACTTCTGCTCCACAGATAACATGCTTGTTACCACTGCTTTTGAATTTCTCCTTAAGTCTTTTTAGGGTCTCTGCTTTTCAGAATACACTGGTGGTTTTAATCTTTTCTTCTTGATTAATTACCTTTGCATAACCTTAACCTAGTTTTTCTACATAGGCTAGGTCCTTAAGCGATCCTGATCACTGTTAACTGCTTTCTTCTTGTCCTTTGTAAGTCTCCTCAGTAGTGATTCAGAAACAAGCTCTACATTCAAACGAAAAAGTCTGAATAACCTCCTTTCTGAGATACCAACCAGGTCTCAATTCATGTAATATCTATGCTGTTGATGATACATACAGCTGATATTTGAGCATCACTATTGCATGACTCTAAGTGCAACCCTTTGTCAATCCCAGACACCTTTTATCCCTGAACTAGTAACCCTGCATCCCAGGGCTGTGGGATCCATAGGTGGCGACTTCTCCCCACGTATGGCTGGACCTGCACCTGGGCAGACGACTGACCAGCAACAGTTCACGGACAAAAGTTGGATCCTTTTTTTTTTTCTTTTTTTTTTTTTCCTGTTTATTTTACCAACAACAACCCATGATATTTATGAAATTTGATCACTTTCTGCAACTGTGTGAAAATGTCAGCCTATCGATTAGTCACAGACTGTTGATTGTAAGAATTCACTCAAAGACTTGGTATTCATCATTCATTATTTGAGTGGTGTGGCGAGGCTTCGGAGTCAAATAACATTTTCTTTTTCTCTGATTGATTAATTGACCTTTTAAAAAACTTCTTAAAGCTTCTTTCCAAAACAAATTTTTGCACATGAAGAATAGAGAGAGGTTTCTTTTTGTGTCTTGTCTGCTTAAAAGAGATGGCTGTGAAATAAACTGTCAGGCCACACCTGAGGTAAATGAGACAGTTCACTGTAAGTAAAAGCTCAAAAAGAAGAGGATGTTTAAGAAGAGCATAAATCAAGATTTTGTAGAAAATAACTTGTTTTGACAAGAAAGTAGACAATGTTATTCAGTATTTATGTTATCTCAGCTACATTTTTTTTAAAAAGGACATTTTTTATAGGATGGATTCAGAACAGATCCCCAGACATTTTGTAATTGTCCTAAATGTCCCTTTTTAATACATTTTTTTATTATTATTATTATTTCAACTACCCTGTGGAAGATGGTAGAAACCTTATGGAATTTATTCACAGAGACATTGTGTAGTGTATCAGGACATGTTTTTTTAACACAATTAGCTGTGAGCTAGCAGGGAAGATCCATCCTATGGACAGTGTTTCACACATATGAGAGATACATGTACATATAAGCATTGTGGAAAAACACCTTATTTTACAGTCACATTTGATTAGGTCACTTGGTTAAAGATAATATGTTATGAATACAAGTAATTAATTTCTTGTCCTGCTCTTCCTCAGTGAGTCATAAAACTAACTACCTGGGGAAAAGCAAGTCTTGATCTATCAGTGACAGAAAAGTAACCTTGCTGTTTCTGACAAGAGAAGCTGGTTAAACCTGAACTACCATGTCTTTAAAATGCCAGACCAAGTTTTCACCAACTTAATTCATTATCTAGTCTGAGTGCTTAGGAAGATAACTCATTTGGACCTTTCCTGTGTGTTGTTCACATTGCTGTGTGAGCTACTTCAATGGAAACCACTGTATGCACTGACAAGGAAATAGAGAAACTATAACTGGATTCAGTATGCTATAAATGCTGAAAATCCAGTATACAACAAATACCTATTTGTTCACTTCTCTAAAATACTTTTCCTTACTTAACTTTTTTATCTCCATAATAACTTTCTTCTAAATTCAGAGGACTAAGTGTAAGTATATAGGTTGATATGTATTTATTTATGAGACTTCCAGTGCTAGAAGAACATTGTCAATCACATAGGCATGCTCACTGGTAATACAAGTTACAACAGAAGGTCATTAGAAGCATTCTAACTTAAAAGAGGTTGTAAATGCCACAAAAGTCAAGCCAGAGACAATTTATGCCACTAATGTTTAAAGTTTCTAGTGCTGCTGTGAATTCCTAGGAAGAATATGTTAAAATTGTCAGTTTATATATTGCTGTGTTGTTTTTCAGGTTTTTTTGGTCAAGAGGAATTGTCTGTGCCATTGAAAAGTCTTTGAGAAAGACCTCCCTGACTAATCAGTTCTCAGTGGCTGTAGCACAGCATTTTTGGTACCTGAACACTGTATCATAAACAATTCATTTTCAGTGGATTCAAAATGTTTTTTAGAATTGTTCACAACTGACCATTACTAAAACTTTGTTATTAAACTTCTTCAGTGGTAAAAAGGGGGGTGGAAAGCCTGATGATTCCATTTCATAGAGATTCCTTGTTGCAGAAGGCATGTGCAGGACCCAGGTCTGATTTCCAGATGACTCAGTGGAAGCTAATGCAAATTGATAACACTTAAAAGAGTTCTACAGTTGCTTAAATTGTGCTCTGGTTTTAAATTTGGTGCAATTAAGCCTCGGGACTAGGAGAGAAAAGAAGTTTTTCTCCCTGAAGATCAGATCAGGAGAAGGGAAGACATACCACTCTATATGTTAAAAAAATTAAATCCAGACCTTATTCTTATACCATGTATCTTCATGGCAATGTGTTTTCCAGACCCATAGATAAACCACTGCTGTTGCTATTTGAGATATCTGCTGGAGGATGTATTCATCAAGATAAATGGATTGTTATGTTCCTAGAGGTGTTTAGTTCTGTGTATAAGAGACCATCTGTTTTCTGATAAATGTTTTTCCTCATATTGGTGGGCAGGTTATTTTATTTATGCTTTTAAGGTTTGCTTTTTTTTTTTTCCCATTTTTTCTTTTCTTTTCTTTAATGCATTAAAATATACATCATAACAAATTCACACAATCTCAAGATGAACAGGAACTTAAAACTTAGACATTTTAATTATTTTTTTTTTACTTATTTGAAAGTTTCAGTTGCTTAGCTTTTCAGGTTTTGGAGGTTTTGTTGTTGTTGTTTTATCTCCCACATTTTGAGTGGAAAAGAAAGGATGCTGTGTCTTTTCCAGGGAAGTCCATAAGTTCACTCCCTCTGGTTGTGTTTCCCTGTTAAGGGCTTTGAAATTCCCATAAAGTTCTTGCTCACCAAAGTTGATTAGGACTAGACACAAGACCTAGTTTGCAGATGAGCTTGGATCAATTGCTGAGCAAAACAGTCACAGTGGAGAGATGGCATGGAAGTAAACATATTGGGGATAAGACCACCCAACTTGTTATGATGGATAGACGAGTTAGAGTCTTGGCTTTTTTGCTGTTAGAAGACAGAGCTCCAGGAAGGAAAAAGCTGCAAGTTAGTGCTGTTTGCTATAGGCAGAGAAGCAGCAGCTAGGGGAAAGCTTTGTCTCTGAACTTCTGGGTGTTCAGTTCTGCAATCTAAATCATTTGAAAAATCTGAAAAAAAAGTGTTTCAGTGGACAGTGATCCTATTTTCTGCAATGCAATCTTTTCTTTAGACTTAAAAGCCACACTTATCCAATACATTTGATGTGAACAAATCATGTGCACTGGAACCTCTTTCCCTTTTTGCTTCCCAGTCATTATTATTTAACATAATAACTTAAATGATCTCTAATAATCTTCAACCAGGGGAGAGTCTTCCTTCCTCCAGACTTCCTTCCTTACCCCAGTGCCACAGTAGTGATATGAAAACAGTAAGTACAAGAGTAAATAATTATGTAAGAGACTGGGATCTGTTGTTAGGACACAGCAGCTTAAGCCCATAGTGTTCACAGACAACAGCAGTGCCAAGCAGATCAAGTAGTTCCCTGTGTAGTTGGCCTTTGCAGCTAAAGCATATAAATGTAGTCCTCCCTAAGATACTTTAATTCTAATTTTAAAGGGAGCGAAGCAGTCGTATCTCTCTTTCTTATAGCTTGCTTTGCATATAGTCCTGAACCTCTAGGAAAACCTTCAGAGACTGGTGATTGCTGTTTCTTGTAGGTCAACAAGACTCAAGAGTCTTCATTTTCAAGTACAAGTATTAAAGACAAGTTTGTTCTAAAGCCCAGGAGATTATTGAAAAGAACTCAACACACCAAAAAGAAAAAGAACAAGAGAAATAGAACAGTATTTACAGTTTACTGAACCTAAGACAAAAGCTCTCTGAAACAAAAATAATACCCCAAAACAGCAGATTTAGCCTCAATGGACTTAAAATGTCCAGATTACATGAAAAATGTTCTCTTCATTGGAGATTACTTAATAAAACTGATATGACCATTCTTTCCATGGTGCATATAGTTCAGGCTTGTAAACTTGATTTTTCCCCTAGTCCACTACCCTTGAGAACTCCTGATTTCCTTTAGTCTGAGGCTAAATAAGACTGGGGTACAGGGACTCATTAAAATGAGCTCTAATAAAGAACAGTCCAGTGGTTAAATTGAATCAACTGTAAGTCAGATACTGCACTCCGTTCTTTCCTGGGATCATCACTTGTGGAGAACACCACACCTCAGACTAGTTTCACTCTCTTGCCTTGAAACCCACCCCCGAATTTCAGTAGCCTCAGGCATGGGCAAAGGCAAAGCTGGTTCCTACCCCTTTATCAGCGCCACAAAGCAAGTCTATCCTGCTTCTGCTGTGGCACAGAGGGAGGCACCCATGGCAGTGGGTTCTTTTTCTGAGATGATGATGATGTGTTTGCAAAAACTCACTAATGTATCTCATTCTCAAACCTCTTTCTGCTGTTCACAAAGACTAGTTTTATCCCTTGCTTTTATTTTTTTAGTTTCATAATGATTAAAAAAAAATATATTATTTTTTTTTTTAATTGAAGGGATTTCTCATGAAACTTAGTGTGCTAAGAGAGAAACAGTTCCTCAACACAGTCATGACATTATTAAAACACAAATGCATGACCATTTTTTTGGACTTAAAGCAAAGCACTTTAAAATGTGATTCTTAAATTATATAATGTAGATTAATTATTGGTATATATTGAAAACACCTTGTTTTATGAATAGAAACTCAAATGGCATGTGACAATTAGGATGCATGGCCCCCTGTGTAAAGTACAAATTAAATAATTCTTTAGCATAAGAGCTAGCCAGAGAAAACACAATCATCTACAAATAGGATGTCATAAATATATAAAAAATGAAATATACAATCTCAAAATATGGAAAACTAGTGTAAGAGAAAACCACAAGTAATTTTTTTACATTTCAAAAAGCCAGATACTTCCTTTTGATGAATTATGAGGTACTGAAAAGATTGAAGTTAGATTCCTTGGATAATTTCTGTGTTTATTAATGTAGCACTTGGCTTATACCTGGAAAAGATGGATTTCCTGAGTTCTAGCAGTAAAAAAAGGAAAACCAACTTTAAAAATCATTTCATAAGACTAAGAAAAACAGATAATTACATCTTTGTTATTCCCAAAAACTAATAGCTATTATTCTCTCATTATTGTAGTATACATTTTTTACTTCAAACAAAAGAAAATTTATTTTATTTATCTTTATTTTTCTCCTTGTTTTCAAAGACATGTTCCGCTATTTTGCTGAGAATTAACAACTCTAAATCAATTAGTTTGTAGAGATTGGGAATATTTCCTACCGGGATTTATGTCCTATTCTTGGCATAACTTTTAAAGAAAAAAACCCTAAGATTTTGTTTTGAAAGTATCTATGTTATGAATTTTCACAGATCATTTAGGATTCTTGTTTAATAAATATTTGGATAAAGTAAAAGTAATTGAGAAATCAACACTGATAATATGAAAATAACTCCAAAATTGACTGCAGACTACTGAGAAGGTAGTGCCAAAACAGAGATGTGCTGAAGGAAAATGCAAAGGCAGCTGCACTGTATGAGACGGTACTTTTAGGTACAAAGACAGAACTAATGAAAAAAACTTCATTTGTGTAAACAGCTGAGATGATGATTGAAAATGAGCCTGATGAGCATCTCCTAAACATGCAGTTGAGATACTCCATGGAATACAATTCAAGCCTACGATTCAGAAGATTATAGTGGAAATTTGCCTCTTACAGAGCCAACAAAAGTTTTGCAGCGAGGCAATTTAATAACTTGGTAGTCTTTCCAAATCTGCCATTGGCTTGTAGTGTGACTAGATAACCCTGTAAGGCATTTCAATGAGCTGAACAACAATTAAGTGGTGACCTAAAGTATAATTTCTAATATAGTGAATGGGGAAGTGTAATCCTACAACGGTGAAACTTAATAACTCTAATAAGGATGTAATATCTCTAGCCTTCATTATCCATGTTGCAGAAGCAAAAAATTGAAGGAGCAGAAGTGTGTTTGCTTTGGAAAGGAGTCATGTTGGCATTTATAAATCTGTAATATCAGATTTAGTCTCTGTCCTTAGTTTGGCAAAGCTCAACAGAGTAGATTAGCCCCAGGAAAATGAAAGGCTTAAAGTATAATTAATACATTAAAATCACACAAAATTCGTCATTGACACACAAGTATGTTTTATGCTTTGGTTTGTATGTCCATACAAATGAAAGTGCACATTTGTTCAGAATGTCTGTAAAAAAGCTAGACATAGCTCATGTTCCACTTCATCCCTAAAAAACCAGACATGTGTAGAATTAAGCAATTAATAGCTTTGTGCTGTTCCATCTGCAGAAAGAACATGCATTCTTGTAACTACTCACTTCCAGATCAGGAAAATAATACTGTGTGTGCAATACTAAGACCATAGAGGCAACTAAATCTAATAAAACAGTAGTAATGGGGACCTTCAACTGTCAGAATATAAACTGGTCATATGTCATATTGGGACAAGGTTTAGGAAGCAATTTCTTGACATTATAAGCAATTGTTTCTTGGAACAGCTCGTTCTAGAGCACACAAGGGGAGAGGTTATGGCCCTAAGTAACACACAGAGAGTTATTTCAAGAACTATAACTGAGCCACTAAATAATAGTGCCCAAAACACAATTACATTCAGATCCTTGTGGGAGGGACTGTACAATAACCTGACATTAAACTTGAGAAAGTAAAAAGTACAGGGAAGTCACTACAAAAAGAACCCTACCAAAACCAATCCCGACACTTCCCTAAAATAAAAAGCAAGAATAAAAAGTAAGTTAAAAAATTGCAAAACTGGCATCTGCAACATGGCAACTACTCACCTTCCTTAAGGGTCTCTGAAGACACATGGCCTTAAACGAAATTGGGAATGGGAAGAATTGGTACTGGTAGAATGAAAGCCTCTATTGCTGTGGTTTCAAATATGGTATTTCTGAAGTGTTGACATAGCTATATCCATTTTTAATTGTGGCACCAGATTATTCATAGAACTTTGTCCAAAATGCAAAACCATTACTCATTAGTCATTAATAATACATGTAGACCTGCACAATTGAGCTTTACAGAGCACATATTTTATTTCTCTCATTAATGAAAAAGATTTTTGACAGCTCTCATGACAGTTTAACTAAGTTTTCATAGAAACTGTGCAGTTATGTTATTTATTTCAGTGGGAATATATTTAGGAGAGTAGAGGATAGTTTTCAGAACCTCATGCAAAACATTTTAATGTTTTTATTTGAGTTCTAGTTCTTGCAGCCAAACACAAAATCAAATACAGTGTTTTACGGAAAGATATCATTACAGCTGGACATCTTTTTGTCATTGAGTGTGTTTAAAAATAGTAAAATAATGGGAGGAAGAGGTAGAGAAGATGTGGTTTGGGAGTTGTGATTTGTTAATTTTTGATGAAAGTAAGACAGCTTGTTTTATGATGACTGATGCATATCATGTGTTTCTAGCTCTGTTTCCATTACAATTCACTGGCATTCTAAAGGCAGAAAGGTTTTTAAATCTTTTTATGAAATAACAAAACATGAGCAGAATAATAACTACAAGAAATCAACAGAACTCTCTCTTTTGGGATTTTTTTTCTAACAATTCCCATGACCCACATTTTCTGACTTGCATTTGTGCTGTATTATTCCCTGGTTTCTAATAGCTTACATCCTTCCCTTAGGAGCTTGTAGCCTGGTACCTTCATTTCACTTACCAGCTAAAGGTTTAGAATCCAAATCCTGGTATGGGTCATTTTCTCCTTTTTATTTCTCCTATTCTTTCTCTAACCTATGGCATTTCTAATAAATATACACTTGAATGATGAGTGCTTCTGCAGCATAAAAGAAATCGCTTTCAAGATAATGCTTTTATGGATTTCTTGCTAAGAATTTCCTTTTCTGATCTCTTCTGTCAACTAAAGAAATCATTTTAACCACAAATTGTACCACTAAATTTCTGGGGATAACTAACAGGTTACAAATCCTATCCACTTGATATGACAAATTATTAGTTACCTGCTAGTACCTGAGAGCTCAAAAATGTTTCCATCAGAACAGTTCTCTTCACAGTTGCTCAAACAGAAAACAAAACAAACCTAGAAAAGCAGACCATGAATAAACAGCACAAAAGTCAGCTCACAACTCTGCTAATACTCATGAATGTTGTTCTCCTGAATTTCATCATAATGTAGCTAATCTGTGCCATACTACTTAGAAAAGTCCACAGTATATGCTGCATGGAAAGGAAGAAATATAGATCATATAAAAAATGTCAAATAAAAACACCCATCTGTGCCTCAAGGTACAGATTCCTTGACCCCTGGAACACTTCAGAACTAGTGGTAGGCGAGGATTGCCTATTTGGGATATTGGAAATTTGCTCCTGTATTTATATTTCTTGTAAAGACTGAGACTACAGCCAGACTCTGAGCAAGAAAAGATTGCATCAAATATTCACACTTAATCCTAAATCAAGGTCTTTTGGGAAGACATTTTCAAACTAATTATTTTTCCTGGGCCAGAAAAAGTGTAAGACCTTCTGCTGTTATGATATGAAAAGCTATAACAAATATGACTCAGAGAATACAAAAATATGTTCTTTATATATACATAATGTCAAGTATGATTTTCACATTCATAACTACTGAATTATTGACACCTCAGCTTTACCTTTACATCATATGTTTACAACTATAAAACACCCTGAAATTGGCCTATTACTCATTTTTATTTGCTACATTTTCTTTAAATTACATACAAGGAAATTGGTTGCAATTTTAATATTGCAAAACCACAGTGTTTGACTACATATATATTTTTCCATATTGCAGTCAGCACATACACTTTTGAATAAATCAGGTCTATCTATTAGGCTAAGGGTTTAAATATTTGTTTCATGAAGGACCATTAAATATACAAATCAGGTTTGCATATTCAGGTCTAGATCATATAAAATTAAGTATGATATATTTAAAAAAAACCCCGAACAACAAACAGTTCAAATGCAGAGAATAGTTTATATAAAGAAAACATTTTAATTCTAGACAAGAAAAATCATATAACACAACTGATTATCCCAGTGATGTGCTCTGAAAAAGCAGTGAGCATTCAAGCAACTACGAAAGACCTCTGAACAACTCAACTGAATTTTTAACATGTAGACTACATGGATGACATTTCTCAAGAACATGATCTAATATACACAAGATCTGGACCCAAACTGAAATTCCTTTCTTCTAACCTACCTATTCAGAAGCAATATGGTATGTATTTTAGGTTAAATGTATGATCACTTGAAGTGAATAGCAGTTCAGTCATTTTAAGCTGATGCCTATACTCAACTTTGTGAAAATTATACAGCATGAGCGGGACTTACAGTATTGCCTGCAGATAACATGTTGGTGTTTTCATTTCTTGAAACAACAAAACTTCCAATATTGATGTTTAAAAGGTTTATATTAGTTGGCTTCATCAGGTAACACAGCAGCTGTCCAGGAAGCCAAATAGGTGAAAAATCTGTCTCTGATGAAGAGCTGTTGAAGGAGTACCCAGGAAACCACAGGCCAATCAGCCTTATCTCCATCTCAGGAAAGATGATGGAACAGCTTGTTCTGGCCATCATCTCAAAGCATGTGGAGGAAAAGAGGGTTGTCAGGAGTAGTCCAGCACGGATTCACCAAAGGGAAGTCGTGTCTGACTAATCTGATAGCCTTCTATAAGAAGAGCATGACTGGATGGATAGATGAGGGGAGGGCAGTGGATGTTGTCTGCATTGCCAGGCAAGGAGAGTATAGATTTAAGTGGGATGCAGATTCATGAGGGCTCCCAAGTGTAGAAAAGTCTTGAAAAAGAGACTGCAGCTCGTTTGAAAGTACAGGATTAGAAAAGAAAGTAAAAGCCAATGGCATCAGTAGGTAGAACAGAGTTACAAAAAGCATCAAAATTTAAGGGATGGAGGAAAAATGGTGCTAATTCAGGGTGGATCAGCCTTTCATAAGCCCAAGGACAAAACTAACACAACCAGCAGTTGATATTTCCGTAGAGGCAGAAATTTCTGACTTGTAGTCATCTCAGAAGTACCCTGCCATCTTCTCTTCAAGCCTAACTCTAACCCCTGCCACTCCTTCTGGTTTCTTCTTGCCACTGTTGGAGCTCTTATTTATTACTATTCCTCTTTCTCAGTTATGCTTGAAAAGATCCACTGTTGTCATGAGAGACCTTAGCAGCAGGTGATGCTGTAGTTCGAATGGGGTTGGTAGGTTATCTCTTGCCTATAGCCATTAGAAGACACTTTTTAGTCAGGATTGTAGTCTACTGTAATAAGTGTAACTGAAACCTAAATAACTGAGCATGTATCTCATTCCCCACTAATGATGATACACATAGAGAATGACAATCTGCTATTGCAAAAAATCAGTTATTTTGTGCAAATGCTGTGAAGCCAAACGGTTTTGTTTTTTCAAGGAGCCCTGCTTGTTGTCACAATTAAATTCTATAATGGAGTTTATTTGCTACTAAAACCCTAAATTCAGTTGGTCACCATTAGGAAAAGTACATATACACAAATTGTTATCAAGAACAATGAGATTGTGATATCATTATTGAGAAGTTATGAACTGGTCTATTTAAGTTGCTGAACCTGAAACAGTTTGTATTATACTTCTACTCTGAACATCTGTGGTGCTATGTAATAGTGATTACACTGAAAAATCAGTGTCAGACTGAGCTCCCAACTGACTGTACAGATGTCAGAGCAATTCTGGGAGGGTAAGTTAATGTTAAAGTATCACTCAAACACTGCACTGAAGACAGCCGTATAAATCTTCCTAAAAATAGAGCAATTTTGTCTTGAGAGCAAGTCTGGACAATGTGCAGTAATAAAATATGAAAATATCCACTGAAAATTAGACAGTATGTAAAATAATATGCTTTCCCTGAGTAGAATTAATCCAACAGACTAATGAAAGGGAGGGCTGTGGAAATAAACCAACGTGTCACAGGGTAATTAAAAGCTGTATCATAATGCAAACACGCTTGAGAAATAACTAAGGGTTAAACAGCTGGACTTAATTCTGCTGCATAATCATTTAAGGATGAAATTTTGAACTCAACATGCTTTTAACATATTGAAATGTATATACAAAAGTGATGCAAACACATTGCAGACTATATACAGCTCTAATGACTAATAACTTATGAAATTTTTAAAGCATAACATAGATCTCTTTCTGTGTCAAAGCAGGATCGATTCTATCTATGTCACTCCTGACAGATATTTGTCTAACTGTTTCTTAAAGGCTTTCAGTGATGGACATTCCTCCCCAGGCAATCTATCCTAACATTTCCCTCACTACCCTCACTGTTCAAAAATTCTTCCTAATATATAAATCGAATCATCTTTAATGCAATTTAAATTCCTTATTTCTTTTTCTATCCATCACAAACATGCACAACAGATCATTCCCTGCCTCTTCACAGCAGCTTTCTATGTATCTGGAGACTGTTATCTTGTCACACTCAGTCTTCTCCTCCTTAGATTAAGCAATCCAGTTCATTCACTGTGTTCTCCAAGGTCATGCTTTATAAACATCTGAGACTTCTTGCTATAATCCTCTGACTAGCCCTAATTGGTCTACATTTTTATGAAGTATGGTTCAAAAAGCTAGATCTAATATTTTAGCTACACACCACAAGTTGTAAGAGTCCTGCTCTAGCCAAGAAGAACAAAGGGTTGCTTCACATAAGGCAATTAAATAAAGTACGTCTGAAAGAAGTTAACTACTATATACTGATTTTTAATGTGGCATATATGTTATGGGCAGGGTTTAAATCTCAAATTCAATAAAATACTTTTCTTCTGAAACTGTACTCGCTTAATTGCAGTTACTGTTGTATTGCATAGTTGGAGAGTGAATCACATCACCAGTGATGTATCTCTCATTCTAGCCCCCACCTTTGGGTCATTCAAGAATGGCAGCTACAGTGAATAGAATACAGTTGCACTAAAAAGCTTTTGGCTATTGAGCCATGTTAGCTGTCATCTCAAGTGAATCCTTTCAATCAAAGTAATAAAATATGTTATCAAAATCCTGTATGATTAATTCATTGTAATCTATCAAACCTGAAGGAACTATTAAGATAGAAAAGTAAAGGATTCTTTTTATTATTGTTACAGAGTCAAAGCTGGTAAAAGAAGAATGAAGAAACAGGGCTTCAAGCTTCTCTACACAAATTTACACTGAGGATTCTTCCCCCAAGGTTAACAAAAGATTGACTCAGGTAAGAAGGAAAATTAAGGTTTTTCTTATTTTTAAAAACAAGTCTGTGCACAGAATTCCAGGGAATTAAAGGGAATATGTTTATGAGGCAAAAGAGCTCCCTGTTACAGTACATTGGATAGGACCAGCACTGAGTACTGAAGAATTGCTCCAAGCCTTCAATAAATACTACCCTGATGTTTAATACAGTTTGAATAACCGCAGGAATTAACATCCATGTGATTGAAATAACATTCCCACAGAAGTACCCCTCTTACAGAGAAATACTTTGTATTTTAATGAGCTTTTTTTTTTGCTTTTTCTGTGTGTCTGGGATGAGTATTAGAGAGCACAGAGTTGCAGAGCAGCTCAGAGTTATCATATTAGAAAATGTGTATTATTTTTTCTTACTTCTTCCAAATAGTATATCTGTTACATTGAAGTAGCTGCATTTCCTTTCCACATTGTCTTTGTCCTGTCTATTGCTTCTCAGATTCTAAACTGAGGCATCTCCAGAATGGCTTACCTGAGGTCAGAGTGCAGCTCATCAATGTTCATTTTCAGTCAGCTATTTCATCTATCACCTGTACTGAGCAGAGGATTCCACATTCCCAATCATGCCATTAGTTTCTTAAGCCAGAGGTTCACCCTCATCCTCCCTTGCAGAGCACTTCACTGTTTCTGCTCCTTGGCAGACACAAATTATCCAGGAGTGAGAGCTCTGCGTTCAGCTTCACATTCACATCTTTCTGTCCCTAAATTTCTACAGGTTTCACTAAATGTGGTTCTTACTACTTTATAATGTTTTGCACACTCAACCCCTACAGGGGAAGAGGGGCCAGTAAGTCTTGGTTGACAAGCTTGCATGGGAGATAATGTGATTCATAGCCAGTAATGATGGAAATAGCTTCAATCCCTTTCCTGCAGCAGCACAGCACATGTACTGTACTAATATCCTTAGGAATCTTTTATGCAGCTCAAGCATATGAAACTGAGATACTTCGATAAATTCCTTGATAGAAAAGTTATCTGCACACACATTCTTCACATGTACCAGCAGTAAAGGGCTTTCATTCTCCCCAGAACACAATAAAGCTAGACAAGCACTTGATATCATCTGTAAGTAGCCTGTTTTAAAAAAAACTTTTTAGGAAGGAAGGAATAGTTCAGAGGTATTAATGTGTGCTGAGCATAGCACACTGTTTTACTATGATTGTACTACTTTTGTGTTTATTCCTTACTGAAAAAAAAGAAAAAAAGTCTGTCTTCATGGTCTCTCCAATGGGCTAAACGGGTGAATCTACATTAACATTTTGGCTTGGATTAGGAGTGCAATTCTTCAAGTAAATACCTCCTTTATTCCCATTTGCTGAGATTTGAGTCCTATCACTGAATAGTCTTGGAGCTTATGAGCTGGATTTCTTTCAAATGAAAAATAAACCAGAAGCAAAGCTCCAGGAGCAGATCCAATGCTCTCCGGCTGTTAATGGCCATACAGTTCACTGAAACTGCCAAGAATTAATATGAAGTATCTCCCCTTCCCCAACTGTAGACATCCATACCAGCTGTTTACTCCTATATATCTACTATCAGTCTTGAGTATGTCTACCATAGACAGAGTCATTATGAATGATTCAGCCTATTAATAGAAATTAGTGTTTTCTTCTTAAGCTATATTGTGCAATTTATATTTTTGTGTATGGATTTCAGACAGGGTCCCTGTGGCAAGATTGTACAGAATTAGTAGGCTCTTATTTAGCATATGACTAAGATACATGGATTAGTAATTGGTTTAATTATAACATCTAGAGTGATTTTGAAAGACTTCAGTCATGATTATGTCTCCTTCACTCAGTAACATTAAAATAAAATGACACTGTGATATGATGCTAGGAAATACATTGATAGAAATTATGCCTCTCATTTGAGTGTGCACAAAAGGTGCTTAAGCAATCTATAGAAACACAGACTATTTTAACTTCAGTTTACGAAACATTTTCATTGGATACCTGTAAACCTAGCTCCACTGTTTTCTATGGTTCTTAAATTATGTTTCTTCATAAAGTTGCAGAAAGATACTATGAACTATGAGGGAAGACATCTTGTGATTTATAATCCCTATCTCAGTTGCAAGACTGCTTGCTATCCTTATAACTTAAAATATTTTTTTTGCTAGTCTCAGTCCTACTCTTCATTCCAACACAAAATCATGAACTATTAAGAGCAAAATAAACTAAAACATCAAGGTAGAACTACAGTGTTGATTAGTTTAACACATTCCTTTATAAATAAGGCCCTTGGAAATAAATCTTTCAGATATGTAGCCTGTAAAATGAGCCCCATACATGTTTGTAGGATCTGCCTGTTTGGGTTTAGGAGCATGATGAGTTTCTACACAAGAAATCCAGTTGAGTTAGTCACATGCTGAGACATTTGCAAGGGCAGATCCCAGATGTGGAAAGCTCTACAAGACAGGAAGCCTGAAAAAATTATGCCATTTCTAAGGAAAAGCATTTAGGAGCTGCAGAATCAATCAAGTGAAAACACACCAGGAGCCAAGATAAATGTATTCTGTTTTCCTTTGATTACAGGTTTTTACATTCTGATCATTAAAAAAAAAAAAAAGCTAAAGGAAAAAAAATATAATCACAATTGCAATTTATCACAAGTTGCAAAATGATTTTGTGATACCAGTTTAAAAAAAGTCTTGTCAGAGCTCTCTGAAGTAAAAAGGATTGCAATTCCACCTTAAACAGAAATACACAATCCTGGGAAAAGTCAGCTAGGTGACTGTTCTGTGATCTTTAGCTGAACATGTAGAAATGTTAACACTGCCCTTTCTACTTCTGCAGACCTTCAAATACAAGAGTTTTGCCCCTTTTGACCCAAAAGGAGGAAGTGGTATGCAAACTGCCAGGAGCTCCGTAAGGCACTTCATTGAGACCTAGTCAATTAAGGGCTTTAAATGTCAAAAACAATAATTTTAACCAAATCTACAAAACCAGACAGTGAAAAGAGTGGGCAAACTCACTAATGTCCAGTTGTTCAGAATAAATATTCTAAAGTTCCTTAAAGGAACCTTTCATTCTACTTTTTTGAAATAAAAAAGAAAAAAAAAAAAAAAAAAGCAGAGCCTGGGTAGTAAAAGTTCCTGCTGCAAACAAGGAAAACAGTGTGCACAGGCACACTTCATCTTAGTGTGTAAGTGGGATTTTTAAAAGGTTAATGTTGCTGTACAACAAAGAGGGTATTTTCAGTCATATTTTCCACAGCAGGAGAGTCTCACCTGAAAATGCAGTGACAGTGTTGATTAAAGGAATTCATAGGGATTTTTCAACTGCTTTAAACTTTCTGTCGCAACCTTCCTTTTCTCTGTGAGTTGTTTCTGGATACATCCCAGCCTCACCATGTCACTGGCAAAATTCATTTCACCTTTCAAAGTTTGTTGCAAGCTTTTTCAAATGGAAAAGATGGGTAATGGTGTTCAGAGAAGGCATTGTGCTAATTTCCACACACTGTATGAGAAATAGAATTAAGTAATTATTCTTTTATCTATTTTTGGCACATTTTTCTTTACTTATTCTTCAGTACTTGTGCAAACTCTCAGCCATGGTTTCCTTCTGACAGTGAGCTAGAGAAATGACATGCCTAACATTCAGATCAGGACACCAAGTGACACAGCAAGTACTCTTACAGCTTTGACCTTCAACTCCTTTTCCACACTGACTCACACATTACATTACCCATCAGGAAGCAAAAAGCACTTTGCTGACAAAAGCTGCTTTTCACTTTCAGTCAAAGTGGTGAAAATATCCTAGGTAAAAGGACTATATTTTTTTTCTTTCCTTATGATGAATGCCAAAGAAAAATGAACAAAAAGGGGAACAATTTCTTAGGTAGTACCTAATTTTTGACACAGCTCTATTTTCTGCCTGATTTAATGGGAGGCAGGAAAGTGGCAAATTTAAGAGCAAACTTGAAAATAGTCATTACATTGGTTTGCTGACCAGTTAGTTCAGCAGTGAGCGACCTAATTTGCTCCCTAAGACTCTCTCCTGTTTCATATTACAAGGAAAAGCCTGCGTGTTAAAATGTGCATCTCATTACATTATTCAACACAGGCCTCCATAATGTGATGAGACATGAAGTTTAAAAAATAATAAGTCTTTTGTGCTTCTGCTAAGACTGTATGCTCCAATATTTTAAGTCTATGAACACAGGTGCCTCAGAAGTCACACAGCTATGTTAGAAAGGTATAAGATTCCACTGACAGAAATTGTCTTCCTAATTCTGGCCTTATCTAACTCTTTTAGTTTTTAGAACATTGCTTGATTAGTGTCTGGTACATATCAAAGGGAAAGAAATAACTCATTCAAACACAGTTAACTGTCCTTATCTCAAGAATGAAAGAGTCTGTGTTTGTCCTACAGTGGATTTAAAGTGGGCATAGACCCACTGACCTCAGATTAGCAACAGCTAAAGATGTAACCTTTTCCATTTCATGGCTTCAACTTCCAAAGGTATTGTTCAGGGCCAGAATCTAATACTGGCTATTCTGCTATAAACTGAGGGTTACTCAACTGAAATCAATGTTACTTAGACTTGGAAGGCTAAAGTTAAACCTTACCCTACAACTTCAGTTTTACTCAGCAGTTAAACTTTTGCTGCCTCAGAGCCAGTGGGGAGTTACCTGAAGACTAGCAAGGAAAACTCTTGCTAATAAACTCCGTATTTCTTCTTCTGGGAGATGTGCCAAGGATCTCATGTAATTTCTTATATGTTCCTCCAACAGGTGGACAAAGTATTATTTAGGCTTCCAGCTCAGTGCACAACTACTTGTACATACATTTTTCTGGATGTCTTTTCAGCATAAATAGCACACGTGTTTATTCAATTGGACGGGGTAGGGGTGGATTAGAATAAAGAGCTAGACAAAAGCTTGCAGATTGCTCTGGAGAGCTGTGTGTGCACATGCACATGCACACATGAGAGGCTGAGGGGTAGCAGGGTGTCCAGCCAGAAGGGAGACTGCTCTGTGCAAGTATTTGATCAGCTGTCTCTCTGCACCCCGTGTCTCTGCAGGGTTTGCCTGAGACCAGCAGCCACATGCATGCCAGGACATGTCTTCCCTGAGATGCTTTGCAAGTCAGGGACTTGCTCCTGCAGCACACCCCACCCCTTTTCTTTCATCCTTCCCTCATTTTAGAAGGGGAAAACCCTCCCATGAGAAAGGTCCCCTCCAAGTGGAGACCAGGAGGGTACTAGCACAACTATTTTCTTTCACTTAAATTGATTTTAAAAGTCAAATGTGTAAAGAGAGTTGAATACTAATCAGGCTGTTATTATTACAGAGCCAGCTCCTAAAGCCTGGACTCAGTCTTTCCTCAGTCAGGGAACATTAACTGAGTGAAATATGAGTAAAGGCGCTCAATGTTTATGTAAAACCCAGTAACAAGCAAAGGCATCATTAGCAGGAGATGGACATTTGATCTCCCACTTGGGCTTGTCCTCTGCTGTCACCCACCACACGGTGCCATCCTGGCTTCTGGCCACAGGGAGCTTTGTGTAGAAACCAACCTGGGGCACAGCTCGTGGATCTAACACCTTTACTCCTGCCATCTGTGTTGCTGCCTGGCAACCCGCCACCAGGCAAGGAAAGGGAGATGGATGGAGGAGCAAGATGAAGCAGTTTCATGAGGAAAAAGACAACTTCATATTAAGAAAGTCCTGAAATCTCTCGACCCTATTAATAATCAGATTGCACTGTGTTAGGATCTGGTGCTGGTTCGGGAGGAGCTCAGAGTGCCGGAGATGAAAGCCATGCAGGAAGAGATCTTTGTCTCTTATTAGCACCAAAATCTTCAACACAGTAATGGCCCAGGAGGGAATATTTATAACACATAGATTCCATAAAACAAAGCCAGCTACTAGCCATCTTTGTCCCCTGAAGTGCCCATAATTAAAACACATTAGCCTGGAATGAAGTGATTAGAGGGAGAGAGGAGGATGTCTGACAGAGGCTGCTGTAAATCCCTCTAAGTTATGACAATGCCTGAATTCTGCGTGTAGGAGTTTCATTGAGGGAATATTTTTCAATTCTGATACTATTCTGTGTTTTACTTATGAATGGTGATGAGTCTTTTCTAGTAGGCTGTCAAGGAACTTCAGGAAGCTGGAGAAAAAAAAAAATCTAAGGAATCTCTCACTTTACCCTGGTATACACAGGAGTGGCTTTTCCTTCCAGTCAGTTATGTGTTTATCTTTCCTTCATTCACCCTCTTCTAAAAAAACACTTCTCTGCTGAGATCCAAAACCTCTAACTTCACTCAGTTAATGCCTCATTATATACTGAAGAAACCCTGGTGTCTGTAGTTCCTGCTATACTCTGCCTGCTCTTTGTCTCTGGGAGTGAAAGATGAGGTAAAGAGCCATAGATGAAATCCTGGACCCATTAAAGGCAAGGGGAGTTTTGCCATTGACTCGTAGAGGGTCACAGTTTTGCCCTGAGTCTTTTATTTCCATCTTCTACAATGTCAGACAGCCTGTCAAAGCTGATGTCTGGTTGGTTCATTAGGCTGACATGATCAGATACAACTTCACCAAATCTGAACTGTTGGGATCTGCATGAAGTTTAAACCAGAGAAAACAGCTAATTTTAATGTAAAACGTTAATGCTTTTATGAAAGTATGCAAGTAATTCTAGTACGAATGAATACCTATTGAGAATGCACCTAGTAGGTTTAAAGCAAATTTACTTTTGCCTGATGATATAAAGTAAACTGAGGTTACAAATGTTGAACTATGAAATTTGCTTTCATGCCAATTCTTCACAACACGGCTACCATGACCCTGAATTTATACCAAAGCAGTATGGGGCTCTTTATTTTTTGTAGGAGCAAACACTAAGTATTCATAAGTAATAAGAAGAGTAGTATTTGCAAAGGTTTGGAAACAGTGAACACTATGTCAGCACAACTTTGCATCTTGTTTAGACTTAGAAATTAATTACCTGGAACTGATTGACAAAAGCAAGGGCAGTTTTCAGATCCTTTGTTCAGCCTAATATACTATTGTAATAGTTATTCAAGCTCAACATGTTTTACAGTTTCTGTATACTTTGAAATTTTTACTGCAACATCTCAGAAAACATAAAGATGAGTGCAAATTGTACTATATGTTTTCCAAATAAAAGAAAGACTGAAGTAGATTTGTTTTAGAATTGTGCAGCTTCAGAGAAGATACTCTCAATCTAATATTATCCTCTTCAAAGGATAAGAGAGATTTAACTACTATGAGTGATATCTCAGCAATAACAACTTCATCCTGCAGAAATTATAAGAGCAAAGGAATCTGAAACCTGAAGATATGTTTTATTTTAGCATTTTAATCTACCTCCTGCTTTTCCACTCTGAACCAGCAAAATAAAAACAGACATTCCTCAGCGTGGTTGACAGAGCAACCTCTGAAGAAAGGCTGAATTTTGCAGGATGTATCAGGACAGGACTTTTTAATAAAACTGCAAACTTCAGTAAAAGATAAGATGAAACTTTTCACAACACTGTCAGTCTTTGTACAGCCACAGCACATTATCCTGTGTCAGACAAAGCTGCTGACTGAGGTGAGTGGGAGCTTAGACTGGAGAGGGTCTGCAGGGTTTGGGCATACTGCCAATAAATCCACATAAAGCTGAGAGGCTAAAAGCCTGAGTGTGTTCACATTTACCCTCATATTAAGCATGAGTAATTGCCTTCCAATGAGTGGAGTTGCATAAATGTAGAACTAATGCAACAGGGAAGACTGTCCATAGGATGGGGAAGACTGCTCATATAGAATAATAACCCCCCACTGATCAGTCCTTTATTTTTAGAACTGAACTTGAGCTGAACCTCTCTCAAGGTTACAAAACTTTCTGGTAACTTATGTCCAAGCCTCTGTGTTTTTGGCTGCTTGCCTAGATAAGGACAGAAATCACAAATAATCAGTCTAAGGGCTGTTCTCATAGTGTTTCCCACTCAAGTGAGAGAGGAAACGGGGGGAATCTCACCAAGCCACCTGTTTTCAGATGACTTCCAGCCCTATTTCCAGACCTGCAAGGTCTGTTAAAGAAACATGTCGTGGAGTGCAGCCTATTCCACTTCTCCCCACCTCCTGCAACCTTTGCTGCTTCTCCAGCAGCTTGTCCAGGAGTTTCCTGTTCAGAGGAAATAAAAGTATATACTCGTGCACTGTGCTAAGCCAAATCCCAGCTTTAAAGGCTTTTAAGAATTGTCCACAAATGTTTATACAGTCTGCTTTCTTTGTGCCAAAAGTTTTTCTGTCCCCTATGTGCCTTCTGTCCCAAACTCTTTCTCTGATGTTTTGAAAATTGTGTCTTTTTGTTTGTTTGTTTGTTTGTGGGTTTTTTTTTGTTGTTGCTGAAAGCAGAGTTTCAGGGAACATGGGATGCAGGCAGGAGTGGTGAAAAAAGTCCAGTCAGAGTCAGTGGGAAATCCTGAATGTGTCTTGCTGATCTCAGCCACAAAATCTCAAATTCTCATCTGTGTCCACTCTTCTGGTCCATGAAGGAAAGGGGGATATGGGTATAAATCATATTCACCATGAGGCCTCAGATGAGCAGAGGCCTCTTCTTCCTCTCTTACCTACAGTTCCTGCCTCGGTCACCTTCCGCTCACCCTTCCCCATCGTGTTCTCAACATTTTACACTGACAAAAGTCTAAAAGGTGCATGCAGTGCCTTGTAATCTATTCTTCTGTCTTGTAGTTTCCAAGGAATTTACAAATAAAGACAGCAGTTGCTCTTGAAGAGACATAAAAATGCACCATTTCACAGAGGCTCATGTATTTGTACCCATTAATTAACTTCTGAGGCCTCCTAAATCTACAAATCACTGTTAGATATAGCAATGAAGTTAGGATGATGGAATTGCTAAAATTTACTCTAATGATTAAATTGTAAATACTTAGGCCCAAGAACAACCCTTTATTGGGTTATTTGTGGAGGTCTAAGCAATCTGTACATGCACAAAAAGCTGTTCAATACTTTGGACTTATAGTTTGTTTTGGACAAGTCCTATTAGTTTTACACAGCCACTGATTATTGTTTATGCCACAACTTTAATTTGTCTTCTTCCTGGTCTGCCTGTATTTTCTTTTCAAGCCTGTTTTCTGACCATACTGCTGGCCTCAGTGTCCAGAATACTGCTGAAGGCTGAGGCCAATGCAATTATCACTGCATGGTATTTCAGGCATATGTTCATTATCACTGTTTTGCACAGAGCACGCCTGATGAGAACCAATTGATTTTATAGCACCAACTAAAGCATGATACAAATGTCTTTTAATGGGAACAACTGCTGGGTGAATTCTTTTGCTGATTAATAAGTTGAGTTTCAGGAGGAACATTATTTGTCATTCAACTGCTACTTTTTGCTCCCTCCTACAACAAAAAAAAAGAAAGTGCATAAAAGATCTTTGAAAAAGCCCTAAAACTTCACTACTTGCCTTTAAAAACAACAGCTTTGTTATAAACTAACCCAAATATTAAAAGAAAAATTGGAAATTCATTAAAAGCAAAGCACTTATTTTCAGGAAAAAAAAAAAGTTCATCTAAAATAGGTTTCCACCTCACTGTGGAAATTATGTTTTCAGTTTCCTGGAAATTATATTTTAAAGTTTATTCTTGAAATATTTTTTTCTCATTGTTATGAGTCTAAATTTTTTATTCATCAGGGCTAGGTTTTTTGGTTTGTTTTTGGTTTGTTTTTATTTTTTTTTTTTTTTGTTGAAGTTACATCCTTTTACCTCCATTTGTCCCACAAAAGTACATCTCAAAGTTTCAAATTGCTAAGATGCATTCAGTGTTGTAACACTTTGACTTAAACATACCAGGTGGTAGGTTAGTGTCCCCAAAAATCTATACTGTTTTTATCTCTCTGTAACTCCTTTTCTTTTGGTATAGTTCCTCTAGGTAGAATAAGTGTCAGGAATAATATAACTGTCAGAAATAACAACAGGTCTTCAAAAATCCTTTTCTTTGACACCTGTCTCTAACTTCCCTTAAGAGCAGCACTTCACAAAATGCTGTTGGCTGTTTTGTAGGGGTTTTTTTTCAGAGTAATTGCAATACCCAAGTGTAGCAGTGTTGTCCATAGTAGATATTCTGTAGCTGGCACTTCATTATTAGCATTTTGATTGCACAAAATTTATCTTCAGATGAAAAGTAAACATCATTATCCTCGCTGGAACGCAGTATAGTTACTTAGCTCTGTAATTACAGGTCTGATCGTTGCCATTGCCTTTCTTCAATGACCCAGGAGCGGTAGAATATGCAGGTAGGATTAATGTGTGATTGATGATGGCTGCTTTCACTACATTTTGTGGTATAAGTGAGCACCTAACAGATGGATTTCATCACTATGTAACATATAAATTCCAGTATATGATAAATTTCTGTACCTCCAGTGTACTGCAATATTCTTTACAAAAACAAAAAAGAGTATTATTATAGTCAGAACATTCATTAAATTGCCTTTTATGCATTTCACTGTACAGAAAAGTCTTTTCATCATACATATACTAAATATATTTCAATTTTTAAATTTTTTTTTTTTTTTTTTTACTATTATTATACTTTTA